>WEIS01088170.1:6609-43768 GCA_013389965.1 Todus mexicanus | reverse complement strand
TTACTGTGAGGGCGGTGAGACACAGTAACATGTGGTTCAGAGAAGTTGTGGATGCCTCATCCCTGGAAGTATTCAAGGCCAGGCTGGATGGACCTTCGAACAACCTGCTCTAGTGGGAGGTGTCCCTGCCCATGGCAGGGGAGTTGGAACTGGATGATCTTTAAGGTCTCATCCAACTCACATGTTATGAGTCTATGTTCTTCCTTTCCAAAGCAGCAGAGGATGTTGGAAGGAGCAGAAGATAAGGAGCAATGGGACAGAGCAAGAGGTCCTGCAGTGGGGCAAAGGGACACAACGGTGTAGAAATCATATGTATTAGGAGAGAAATCTGGAAAACTGTGGACAATCTCGAGATCATATGAAGGTCACCTACTTCCTGTGGTGTTTCCTGCAGAGATTCTTGTTCAGAGCTTGCCTTGGGGCTGCTGTGGGACTGGGGAGGTTTGAAAAGAGCTGGGAGGACCGTTGCATGGTGTGTGACCCTTGGAGTACTGAGTTAGGAGTGTTGTGGACGCCAGAATTGACATCCCCAACTAGAACCGATGTGCGTTAAACCTACATGGTTTCACAGTTCAGGCTTGAGCCAGGGCTTGGTGACTTGGTTTTCCTGCTCAGAGAGCCCTTCTCCTGCTCCAGTCTGGAAGCAGGATGTGCACAAATTTGTGCTTATTTGGCCATGAGGGGTTTTGCAAATGTCCCAGGCAGTGAAAGCCTAATGGATCAGGCTGTAATGTGTGGGCACGTTATGACAAAGCGGAAGCTGGAATTCTGGCTAATATCAGTATTCCTCTGTTTTTTCCAGGATCTTTGGGAATTGTTAGTGCTTCAGAGTAAGTCTAAAATGCACTGTGTGTTCTTTCAAAACAGTGCTAAAAGGCTATTGCTCCCACTGAGCAATGTGTCCGAGGAAAGGTCTTCCAGAAAGAGACTATAAATAGCAAAACCTTTCTGTTTCTGAAAACTCGTTTCCATTAACCAAATCCATGCGCTGAGGAAGGATGTTATCTGGAGCTCTGGCTAGTAATGCTGTGCTGACTTGAAATTAAAAAAGGGGAAAAAATAATATTGTGACAATGCAAGTTCCATTTTATCCGTGTGAATAAGAACATATATTTGGCAGGGTGCTGAGCACCTTTAGGAGGGTGAGAGTCAGATTTTGTGTTTTTCCAGGATCATTTTGATCTGGAAGAGGCCAAGTGTGCAAATCTTGAGAACAAACGTGATCAGGTTACCGTCTCATTATAAATTAATGTTTGTATTAAAAAATACCTTCAAGCTTGTTCTTCAGCATGTCTGTGGCATCTCCTTTCTTCCTTTATAACGGAGCCCTTCATGTCCACGTCTCTCTGTTCAGCAGGAAAAATGCCGCTAGCGGATAAGAGCTGAGACTCCTGCCGCTTCCCTTCTGTGAATACTCTTTGCAATAGGTCATTGCACTGTCACGCTGCCCTAAAATATGAGCGTTTACACCTGCTAGGAAAACCAAGTCCACCCCCCCAGAGCGGCGCCAAGCAGTTGCGTTCAGTCTTCTTATCAGAGAAAGAAAAATGACAATGACAGGACAATATGGCCACTCCCTCTGGAGCTGGGCTGAGCTCTCCACTTCAAAGGTACTTTCATAGCATCCCTGGAGCCTCTAGTAAAGGATGCGTGCTCTGAAAGACTGGCATCTCTCCTGGAGAGCTGGGGAGCATGTGTCTTTAGGGGCAATATTTACAGCATTAAAGGGCTCTGGGGAAATGGAAGCAAGAGTTACAGCTTCTTTCTTTTCCTTTTATTTCCATAACTGCACAGGCATGTTTGGCTCTGGTTGCCGTTTCGGGTCACTGGAGTGGATTTTGGAGCTCTGGACATGATTGCCAGGCGTGCTGAGACCTCGTGACGCTCAGACGTTGTGTGCCTCTTCTCCTAAGCTTGCTCTAGGGGACACAATTCCATTGTTACTTGAGGGTGAAGGTTCCTGAAAGTCTCAGTTTAAATGCTCTCTGCTGTATATGCAAGTGAGATCCTTGTTCTGCAGCGGAATCCAGTGTCCCCTGCCCTATCCTTGGGCTTCCAAAGGAACGGTGTTTAAACTGCATTTTATTAGGTCCCTTAGACTTGGTGGCTTTGGGCTGTTAGGGGAAGAACTGGAGAGATGTTCAGTGCTGGAACCAGCTTCACTCTGTAGGACTTACTGTAAAGATAAGGGCTGCAGGAGGACTTACTGCCCTCTGTCCTGGGACTGGTGGCCACAGGCCAGAGCTTCAGTTCAGTGCTGTGTCTATATGTGGTTATCTTTGTTTGTTTGTTTATATTATTTTTTTTGTCCCCTGAGCAAGAAACCTTGGATTCTGCTTTTCATGTTGGTTTGTGTAGGGTAGTTCATTCTCTTATGAAAACCTTCTGTGTTTGCCTGTTCTGTGGTAGGTTCTGGTTGCCTGTGTGGCAGAGACAGGGGAACAGTCAGTGTTCAAGAAGCTGCTGAACAAAGTGAAGGATGCTCAGACGCTGGATGCCCAGAGCCTCATGTCTTCATTGATACTGTTTCAAGACATGAATCCCAAGCTGAGAGTGGCTCTGCTGGAGAGGGAACAGGTCAATGGAGAAACCCTTCAGCAAACAGGTAGAGAATTGGCAAAGTGAGTGGGCCACCTTACAGATAAAGCAAGTCTCTGCAAGAGACTCTGTATCCTTGCATGCTGGCCAAGATCCCAGAGCGTTTCCAGCATACAGCAGAGCTGCAGGTGGTGTGAGGCTCTCTCTGTCGCTGCCTGGAGGGCTGGATCGATGGCTGCTCAGCCAGCACCAGTCAGAGCACAGCTGAGCCTTAGGATTGAAAGCTCCTTTCTTGAGTCTGACACAAAGCAGTGGCCTTGCAAACCTGGTGTTAACCTGCAGCTTGCTTTATGGCTTTGTGGTCTGTTAGATAAATGAGACGTTTTCCTTTCATAGAGTTTAAAGAGAATAGTAAAGTCATTTCCCTCTGCTGCATGTGCTTGTGACGAGCTTTGCTATTCACTTAGATCTTTCACAGAGTCTCACTCACTTCAGGAACCTGTCAGTTCCTTCAGACTGACTTGCTTCTTTTGTTGTGTTTCTGAATCCTTTTCCCCCAGAGAGCGCAGACAAGGGAGAGACACTGACTGCTCACTTGCTGGGATGCAGAGGGGAGCTGATCCAGAGCGTGACACAGCTGAGCCCCATCGTAGAGTTCCTGGAAGCAGCAGAAGAGGGATTCCTGACCACCTCAGAGAAGCAGGTAAAAAATATCTGAAATAAGAAAAACTCTATGGACAAGGGCTGTGTGTGTGTGTGTCTACCATACAGCATCTCACTGTGTGGTTTGCCAAGTGATGTGTTGGCCTCACCTCGCAATTTCTCCTCCCTTTTGTGTGGCATCAGCTGCATCTGCGTGTTGTCTCTGGTCCTTCAGTGCTGAGCTATGGGAATAGCAAGAGCTGAGCTGTGAAGGCAGTCTCAAGAGCAGGGTGAACACTGCCTGGCCCAGCATCAGACTGCCCCTATATACAGAACCTGGGGCAAAGGAGGTGCCTGGTGCTCCTCATAGGCCCTGAAAATGTCTTTTTGTGAGCCAGGAGAAGGCTCTGTAGGGAAGTTTGGTTTCAGCAGAACCACTTATATACCTCTGTGCTGCCTGATTGCCAGTTACGTCCTTGTGTACATGGTCATCAGCTTACCCTTTGGCTGACTCTTCCAGCTTTTACTCTTCTCTTTAGCTCTTAGCACAGGAGAGTATGTGCTACATAGAGTTCCAAGGGTTCATAAAGAGTAGCACATACGCTCCTGTGATAAGAGTTAAAGAGTAACTACAGAAGTAACACATCCCCTGACTGAGTTATTTTTTTTAATGTGTTGAATGCAGCACTTGGTGGGGAGGTCTGTTCCTTTCCTGTAAGCAATTGCATGATGTGTGCTAATTTGCAGAATCCAAGGACAAAATATTGTGTCTAACCTACTTTCCTTTGTGTTTTGGGGGGACCTGGCTATACCTGCAGCTGAAACTTGCAGGGTGCCCTGGCCTGCTGCGTTCAGTATGCAGCTTGCAGACCTCCTGTCCTAGTTTGTCACATCAGTTAATTCCCCTGATGCGGGATAATTATTTCCAGAGTGGAAGGCACGAATGATGCCTGCTTTCCATCTGAGTGAGCCTGACCAGAACCGCCACAGGTGGGCAGAGAACCTTTGCCCGTCTCCTAAGTCCATCAGTTAATGTCTTGCTCACTTACACGTGGTTGCCGACTGAGTGTCCAGTGTGGAGCATCCCTGGGCATTGGCGCAGCTCGGTACAGGATGGCCAAGAAGGTGCTGCCAAAAGAGGCATCTACCTTGTCCTCGTGGGCTAGGGTGGGACTGGCAGCTGATGAATTCTCCCCTCTGACAGCAGCGTGGCTGAGCCTGGGACGGAGATGTGAGAGGAGAGAGCAAGGTGTGAATGCAGCGAAGGACTTGGCATCTGCTGCTGTTAGCAGAGACCTGTGCAGGTGTGTCTAGAGCTGAGCTCCGATCCAAAAAAGCTGCATCAGTGCTGGGGAGATTAGGATTTTTCATATACACTTGTTTGTGTATATGAACCTGCCCTTTCTTTTAAAGGCTGCACCTTTTCCCTACACTCTTCTTTTTGTCTTCATGAAATTAGGTAGATAAAACGCAGCCGTTTTTGATCTACCTTCCCATTGAAAAAGCCCCCAACAAAATCATTCTGCCATCATAATTCTACTCCCTGGGGGACAGGATACAGCCTTTAATTGCATCATCATATACTACAGGACTCCTGCCTCATTTGGTGAAGGAGTACTGTTATTCAGTATTTATTTTTATCATCTTCAGTCACTCTATGCTCAGTTTGCTGCAGAGCCTACAAACCCTGCTCTGAATACAAAATCCTTTTCCTCTCTATGGGATCTCTTCATGCTCTTCCCAGCAAATAACAAATACATTGGGGAGTACTTACTCCAGGGAGACCGGGGGCATTGCTGTGGCACAGGAAAGTAAGACAAAAATTGCCAACTATAGACTTACCTTGGGGGGATTCCCTATTTGTGGTTTGTTTGTGTCCATCCCTCTCCTCAGGCAAGTGTAAAAGTGCTTAATTATTTCAGAAGTTAAACTGATTAAAGCAGTGGGCCTCTGACATATGTGCAATTGAGATCTCTGATGTCTCAGGCACAGTACTGGGAAAACATGGAATTAGCAGCCATCTCTGAAGGTTTCATCTTCTGTAATTCATCCGGTGTTGCGCTAGAGCTCTGAACTGGCCGAGATGAGAGGTAGTTCTCCAAGGGTTCATGAAGACAAGACTTCCCTTCTTTTTCTCACAGTTGCTACCCCATTAGCTACACATCTCTTCAGCAAGAAAAGCACGAGTTTTACGTCTAACAGCCTTTTTTCCAGGCAGCTAGGTTCCTTCTGTGTTTGGGCCAAGCTGTGCATCGAGCAAGTCTGATTTTCTTTACTGGAAAACCAGTACACGATATGTTGTGAAGCTTCTTTGTAAATCCCTGGTTTTATGTGGAACTTTTTCCTTAGCGTTTCTGTTTTCTGAGTGCTTTGTGGCTTTATTAGAGTTTCTGTAACATGCAGAGGTAGGATAGAGGATTTAGGGGATGGCTTGAATGCAGATTATCACTTAAAAGAAGTAAACTTAGATAAAAAGGAAGAGCGGGTAGCCTTTGGGTGTCTCATGGCTTAGGTCGTCATGGAGTTCCGAGTGACTAGTCCGGAGTACAGCCCTGAATTTGGAGCATCAGAGTAGCTGGTAGGAACATCTGTCCTTTCTTTCTGTCCTGGCTCTCTTCTAGAGGGGACTTGGGCATTTGGAGATACATAACTTTATTCCTGTTTGGTTCCCGTGCCTACATGGCTTGATGTTCAAACCAAAGTGCCTCAGAGTTTGAAGGAAGGTTCAACGATCAAGGTTGCTGACTGGTGCAGGAGCAATCTTAACTAGATCTGTTGGGGGCTGCCAGCAGTGTGGGGGGATGTTTTCTGACTGTCTCACCTGCTGTTGTCAAAATGGGTCTCAAAATGTCAGCGCTGCATCTCCCACTGTCAAGGACATCATTTCTGCACCTGTTGACACTTGCCTGGGAGCAGTGGTAGGTTACAGCATGAGCTCCCCAAAAGGAGCTGCTCTTGTACCCCTTTTTGTATTCTCTTGAAGGAGAACTTAAAACTGAGCAATCCAGAGTCAGCTCCGTGTGAATTAGATGGGAACCTGTCAACAGGTTCACTAACAGAGTTTTGGCTATAAAAGGACAGATCTTTAGAAATGAAAGGAACTAATTAATGAGATCAGGCGCTCTGAAGAGCACCGAAGGAGCTGTTGGATTAGTTTCTTTTATGTTAGAGGTAGGAGAGCTGTCTGAAGTTTGCATCCTGAATAAGAGAGGAGAATTTGTATAAGAGGTTACAGACCTGAGTGAATTAATAACTTAAGGAAGAGTGTTAGGACCTGCAAGGAATGGCTGAAATGTCCAACAGGCAAAGAAATGTACTTTAGAGGTACGAAGCGAGTCCTGTGTTACATTAGGCTGCTGAGCATGACAACCTATATTGAGACATGCAACAAATGTTTGTCTGATCAAATAAAGAAAAAGAGATGCCCCTCAAACGCATGAATGAGCCTAGGGACAAATACATGAGAGACACAGAAATGGAAGTTTCCTGCAGGTGAAGTGAAACCACGACTCAAAGCGCATCCACTAAAAGACTGGAGGAGCTGACACACGTGTCTGAGAGCAACAGCAAGGTTCATTACTGATTCTTCTAAGCTGAGAGTGGTCCCTGGAACTGATGACCAGGACAGACACGTGAGAGGGAAGTAGTGATCCAGGCAGCCAGCTCTATGATTGCACAGGAGTATATGTTGGGACAGGTTGGAGGATGCATGTAGCAGAAACACTGAGTGTAAAAAATGGAATACTGAGGAAAAAAAAAGGAATAAAATGCAGAAAGGGTATCCAAGTAAATTGTTTCTGCCTGACCCGGAGTCTTTATTTGATGAGATAAAAATGGGCTTTTCTGTCTTGATTTAAACCTGAGCAAAGCATTTGAATTTCAAGTGAGGAAATTGTTAAACTAGAGGAAGTAGTGCTATTAAAAAGATATATCTTATTGGAAGATAACTACAGATTGTGCCAAAGGCAGGACTGACAGGTCAGGATGAGGTTGCCAGTGGGATTCTTGGCACTTACTTAATATTAACGCTAATGTTATTGACACAAAAATATCCAAGCATGCTTAGCAAAACTTGCTGATGAGCAAAATCGGGATCTTTTGTCGACAGAGGAGGATTTGCAAGAGGGAGAAGAATTACATGACTGCAGAGCTAAGTAGTGAGAATTGAATGATGTGATAGTATAAAGTGAAGGGCATATGTTTAGATGCAGTAACAAGAGCTCAGAGTGGAGACCACACCTGAAACGTCTGTGTGCGGTTCCAGTCGTCTTCAAAAAAGATGAATTTGTATTGAAGCAGTCAGATCTGTAGTTGTAAGATCAGGGGAGTAGAGAAGATGTTTTATGAGAGGAGCTGCCTTATTTAGACAAGTGAAATGAAGACCGAGAGGGAATATGATTGTGCTCGTATAAAGAAATGGGAGAGGAAGGGTAGGGGAAGCACCTCTGAGAGTTTTGAAGGCTTTTTAAGCTGAAAGATAATGTTGGCACATAACTGAATTGGTGTGCAGTGGCCATGAATAAATTTAAGCTGAAAATGAGAAGAATCAGCAAGGGAATGAGACTGAAAAAGCTCTCCAACCCAGGGGAAAGGGAGCAAAAGTGTGACTAGTTTTAGGACAAATCTTAGCAATTTTATTAATGGGACTGTGTAGTGCTCATGACAGTGGGAAACTGGGCTGGTGACCTACAGAGTTTCTGCCAGTCTTACATGTCAAGTGCTGAGGAACACAGTATCTGCAGAACGGAGGTGAACCTGTATTTGTCAAAGGGCTTTCCCTTGTAGGAGCCTTGTAGATATTATACTGGCATACTAGAGCTTTTCCAAGCTACAGTGATTGCGTCTTGCATAAGAGATGTCTCGTGTGGCCTCGTCATAGAAACAATCATTCAATTAATAGAATGCTTATTTAAACCACAGGAGTCTTTTTTTTTTTTTTCTCTATCCATCTCTGTCTTTTGATGACAAGCAGAAAAATTGGGGAGATGAGGGAAAAGAGACTGTCAATTTTAAAAGTATTTGCTAAAAATATGAAATGAAATATTGTTTCGTACCCTGTCTTTAAGGCTATTTTTGTTTCCTTCAAAAAAATGTTTTTCGCTTGTCAACCGCTTCCAAGAGTTAGACTTGATGAAAGAACCCACCAGTGTAGTTTTCAAGGTGACACATGTCAGATATACCTGGGACATGTTTAGATGCTCCTGTAATTAACGCCACATAACACCTCACAGGTAATGAAATTAGTGAAAGCAGTGGGTATGGATTTATTGCGAAACTGTTTACTGCGATACTGCTCCTGATTCTCTGTTCAGATCCAAGAGTTTGTAGGAGGCTTTCACACAGCTTCTTGGCTGTTCCTTTGTTGCAGGTAGTTTAGGATTGCTGTGAAGGCAGCTCTCAGAGGGAACCTGTGAACAGTCTGCTCAGGAAGGTGGATGAAGAGAAAACCCTGAAAGCTGAAAGTTTGGTCAAACTTCTGAGGGCTGTGAAAACGTCATTCCCTGGTCTCCGCCTTCTGTTAGACAACTTGGTGGCAACAGCAAATGTGTCTGATGGCAAAGGTATGGGTATACTAAACTTCAGAGCCTTGGAGCTCAGTTCAGGAGATGGCCAGCAAATTTGGATGCTTGTCTGGAATTTAGTGTGCTCTTATAATCTTACTTTCCTGTAAGGGAATGGGATGGCCATTTTATTCAAACAGAAATGGTCTGGGAGCACTAGGCTAGGATGACGGTGCCAGCAAGAAGGTCCCTCCTTTGCCATGAAATGAGCAGTGTGGGAAAGAAGCCCGTTGGGCTCCTTCTTTGAGTTTGACACTGACAGGGTAGAAACTAGGAAGTCACCTCTGGGAAACAGAAGAACTGTTCCTTCCACTGTCGAATTACTTTTTGGTTTTGAGTCACTTAAAAGCAGCAGCAGCAGCATGTGTCTACATAATAAATGGAACAATTTTCACATAATAAATGTTTTACAGGGGAAGACATCTTTACCAAACTCTGGTCCATTAGTGACTTTAAGTTACGCTACTTGCTATTACTTGGTTTTGAAAGCAAATACCTAAAACTTCCCCAGAGTCATAGAAGACTTGACATTAAATACAGATAATGTCTTAGCTGGCTGCTGTCTTTATGAATTCCTTGTGACTGAGGGAGATTGTGGGCACAACTTAGTTGGGCTGTCCTTGATCCAGGTAGCAATTGTGCACATTGTGGTCACTGGCTCGTGGTCTCTTGTGTGGCACAGAGCGTGCTGATGGGAGTCCCACACTTAGTGTCTCCATTAGACACCATTATCTTGGACAACTAGTCCCCTCCTCCTTTTTGTTTTTGTTGGGGCTTATTGTTTGTTGCCTGCCTGTGGTGGTTCAGAGATTCACGAGTCCTCATCTTTTGACTGGTGGGACAGCCTTTCAGGCTTGAGTGGGTTTAGGCACACTCAGGAACAATTCAGAGAAGCAAATTTCCCGAACTCTGAAGTTGCATAAAAGTTAAAAAGTGAATTAACATGCAGTGAAATGTAAATGAGCGTTCAATAGAAAGCAAAACTGTGCTCATAACGCTGATAATTTCCTCTGTAGCAAACATTCCCGACAGGCAGTTGCTTTGTCATTTGTTAAGCACAATCTCTTTCTTGAAACACTAGACCCCCAACGTGGTTAATTATCTGATGGTAATACCCGTTCCAAGGAGGAGCATTCTGTAATTACGTAAACCTGACTCTCCTCAAATTGCGACTTGAACAAACAGAAGCACAAATATTTCTGATTTTGGAAATAAAGAGGGAAGGAATGATGTGAGCCGCCGATGGCAGGCTTTGATGTCCTGCTAACAGAAAGGAGGAGGTCTTGTACAGTGGTGCAGGGCATGGCTCTGGTTGTGGGGCTCGCCTTGGTATGGCAGCAGAGCTAAGAGTGCATTCATAACAATTCAAATCTCTGTAATTAAATCAGAAAAATTCCACCGGGAGGAGGGGAAAAATATTTTTATTTGTAGACTATCCCCTCATCAATGTGGAGCTCATCCAAGTCATCCCTAAACCCTCCAGAACTCAAGTGTATGTTCCCTTTTCTCTGCTGGGGAGTAGACTCATGTCTCCAAAAAGGTTTTGTCTAGGGAGTTTTTCTTGTTAGCTCAAAATCTTCTTTTGGTTATTCCCACGGGCCGCCATTGCCCCTTTCGCCATCCTGGAGAGCTTTCTTTTTCTACCTAGCACTGCCTGGCTTCTGGGTCCCAGAGACTGTATTTTTTTTCACCAAGCTGTGTGTCTTTAGCTACTTTTCTCCCGAGTAGTGCTGTGCAAATAATAGATCATTCTGTTTGGTATAAAACCCTGGGCTGGGCTGCCCAGGGAGGTGGTGGAGTCACCGTCCCTGGAGGTGTTCAAGGCCAGACTGGATGCCACACTTAGTGGCAGGGTTTAGCTGAGGGGTGGTGGTAGGTCGTTGGCTGGACTCGATGGTCTAAGAGGTCTTTTCCAGCCTTAATTATTCTATGATTCTTTTCTGTTCTATTCTATGAATAAAAGATCTAAGGACACAAACAAAAGCCACGCACACGTCTTGCACAAACTACAGGTTTTTGTTTTGGTTTCTCCTACAAATGTGTAACTATGCATCTTCTCCAATTGAGTAACTCCAGCAGTGAAGAAAATCTTTTTCAGATTCATCTATTTGGCAGTTTCCAGTTTTATTTATCAACTAATCTGGCAACAAGTACAGTCATATATTACTTCAGTACACAGTCTGTTTTGCCCAAGTCTCTTCATTATCCTGAATAAAATCGGTTCTTCTTTGAATTAGTCCATTGGGTCCTGATGCTGGGCTGCCTTTCAAGGCTTATGCTGTTACTCTGGAGTCATCTTTCTCGGATTCATCAGGGCAAACCTCAGCAAACCCAACTTGGAATTGCATATGGGAGGAGGAAGGAATGAGGTTTAAATTGCATTTTTTTGGTGAGAGAAGAGAGTGTTGCTGCCACTTTGCAATTACACATCTGGTCAGTGTTCCCTTAACGTTTTTGCAAAGAACAACTCAGCCTACTAAGTTCTTGATTATCTTGGATCATCTGAGTATTTGTCAAGTGTTAGTATGTTTGATAGTCATATAATACTGAGATGAAGCGTATTGCAGAGCTCCTTCTCGGTGGAGTGTATCAAAGATTCTCACTTACAGACCTCTTTCAATGACGCCACAATTTAGAGTCAGTAATGGGGTCTCCTTGGTTCCAGGGCATTTAGAAGAGGCTGATGAACATCTCGAGGTGTTGTCTTCACAGACAAGGCCACATGTTTACCTGCTGAACATGGTTGAAAATGGAGACTTTATTCTGGGCTCTGATCAGGGCTGAGACTCTGAAAGCATTTGTTTTCCAGAGGTGTAATTATGTAGGCATGTGTGGGCAGAGGATATTCTGTGTTATCTGTGTTAGAGAAGTTTTGATTTGTCGTGTTCATCCTCTGCTTGAAGGTGAATCCAGATGTGCTGAGTGTCAGGCCCTGAGCATTAGTGACGTGGGGAGACCTGTCTACCTTGGCTACTTTGGTCTCCTCTAGCTCTGAAGCCCTTTGGGAAGATTCTGCAAGCTGAGCTGTTCTTATTTTCATTTATTTGTCTCCAGCCAAATGGAGCCCAGAGGATTTTGGAGCCAAACTGTTGAGACAATATCGAGAAAACTTAGTGGAACTCCTCACAGATACCCAGATGCTGCTGCAGGGCATCTCTGATGGACAGAGCCTGACTTCTGCTGAGACAGAGGTAGGTGGTCTCCTGTATATGTACAAGCAGAGGAGTTGATTTACCCCCTGCCGTGCCTTGATTTGGGGCAGTCCTCCAGCAGGACTTGGTGTAATGATTCCTTAGTATCCCATAGCAGGAATGAAGCAGGTAACACACATAAAGCTTAAAGTTGGTAAGTAAGAGTGGCTGATTTGGGCATTGAGGAGAGATGCTCAGCTTTGGAGCAAGTTGAGGAAATAGCTGATGTGTTTGGGTGAAGAGCTGGACTTCCAAGTGGTCACCACTTGAGTTGCACTGTGAGCCAGGGCTTCAGTAGGATGGGAGCAAGAGAAGACTGGATCTGGGATGAGCTGTGCTCTTGTCTAAGCATGAAACAGGGCAGATGAATGGTGTCCTTGTTAGTGCCTTGTTGTAGGTCTTTCCAAGGTGATGGAGCAGGTTGTGAAGCCCTCGTGTCAGCAGTGCTGGTGGCAACTGCTGCTGGCTGTGCAGGAACCTGCACCACTGAACCTGCTCATGGAGGAGAGTTGAAAACAACCTGGCGCAGAGCTTTTCTTTCAAGCAGATAATGGCCTTAGTGTTCCCCCCATGGTCTCTGTGAGCTTCTCCTGATGCTGGCAGGAGTTTCTTTCTAACTCCTCGCCCTCTCCCTGTCTGGGAACCTCTTTTCTTCTGATGAGTCTCAACACCTATGTCCTTGGTGAAACAGTTGATTGGTTGGAAAAGCACGTCGGTCTGCAAACACACAGCTTTGCTTGTGGCTCTGTGCTTTTAGGTTTTGTAATGAGCAAATCTTTTGAGAGCTGGCCACCACCCTGTACTAATATCTGGGCTCATGAGACTGAAAGCATGGGTTTCATCAGTGTACAGCCACCAGCCTGTCCTCCCCAGAGCCTTGGCCTCTGGCTTTGAGTTTTCCTACTTAAAAACCTAAACTGTGTTTTTCCAAAAAAATCATTGTCAAAAATCTCATACAAGTATGAGGAGCATTCAGGCTGGTGGTCTTGTGGGGCTGGAGATGTTGGCTCTGCAGAGCCTGGCTGTTTGTACTGGCCCTGTGAGCACAAAGCTGAGGTTCACCTTCCTGCAGTCAGATGCCTGTGGTGTAGCTGCCTCTGTCCAAACTCCTTCATCCTCTCCATACTTGACCCAGAGAAACCAACATTTCTGGCACATGGTGCATCCAGCTGTTTTTTATGTGTCTGTCCTTGGATGAGGCAAACTGTGCCTAGAAATGCCTGTTTCTTTGCAAAAGTCAGAACGGGATATCTATAGTTGGATGAGAGAAGAAATCCTGAGTCTTGGGAGAACACACCTGCATTTTGAGGTTGTTGCTGTCTCTTTCAGCAACATGCTTTGGAAAACCTGATCTTCTCATCCAAGCCTGGCCAAGCAGTGAGAAGTGAGGTCTGCTGGAGTTTTATTCTGGATGTCAGTGCAGTTAGTGTAACCAAAGCTTGCCTGTAGTTGCTTGCTGTTTCCTATGCCCTAAAGAAGTCACTCTTATCAGCACTTCAGCTTCAGGAATGAGCTGGACAAAGCTAAGTGAAGCTAAGGCCTTCAGGTTCTCCTCGGGTTTTGTGTTTTTAAATACCTTGGCTTTTTATTTTCATCTTCAGTGGCCACTAGTGAGAGCAGAGCCATTGAGATCATCCTGTGGCACAGCAAGCTGATCTTGGAGGCCATCCAGCAGAGAGTGGACCTGAAGGACTTGGCTCTGGGCGAGGCAGGACTCAGCAGCAAAGAGGTGCAAGGGGATGGTCTTCGAACCGGCGTGGTTCGGGGTTGAAAGGATGGACAAACCATAGCTTGCACTGAAATCAGGGGAAGAAATCTTGGCAAACCAGGGATGTCCCAGTTGACTGGGGAGGGTGGCAAATGTGACAGCCATCTATAAGAAAGGCCAGAAGGAAGATTCGGGAAACTACAGACCTGTCAGCCTGATCTTGATACCGGGGAAGGTCATGGAACAAATCATCTTGGGTGCCATTACACGTCACATGCAGAACAACCAGGTGATCAGGCCCAGACAGCATGAGTTTATGAAGGGTAGGTCCTGCTTGATAAACCTGATCTCCTTCTGTGACAAGATGACCTGCGTGCTGGGTGAGGGAGTGGCTGTGGATATTGTCTACCTGAACCTCCAGAAAGCCTTTGACACTGTCAGCCACAGCATTCTCATTAAAAAACTGGCTGCTCATGGCTTGAATGGCCTTGCTCTTTGCTGGATAAAACAGTGGCTTGATGGCCAGGCCCAAAGAGTGATGGTGAATGGAGCCAAATCCATCTGGCAGCTGGTCACAAATGGAGTTCCTCAGGGGTTAGTGTTAGGACTGCTTCCATTTAATATCTTTATCAATGACCTTGATGAGGAGATAGAATGCACCCTCAGTAAGTTTGCAGATGACACCAAGTTGGGTGGGATTATCGATCTGCGTGAGGGTAGAGAGGCTCTCCAGAGGGACTTAGACACACTCAACTGATGGGTGGAGGCAAATTGTATGAGTGTCAACAAGGCCAAGTGCCGTGTCCTGCACTTGGACCGCAACAACCCCGTGCAATGCTGCAGGCTAGGGGAAGAGTGGCTAGAAAGCTGCCCGGCAGAAAGAGACCTCAGGGTACTAAGCGACAAGTGTGTGAACATGAGCCAGCAGTGTGCCCAGATGGCCAAGAAGACCAACGGCATCCTGGCTTATATTAGAAATAGTGTTACAAGCACGTCTAGGGAACCGATCATCCCCCTGTACTTGGCATTGGTGAGACCTGGAGTGCTGTGTTCAGTTTTGGGCACCTCAGTACAAGAAGGGCATTGAGGTGCTGGAGCAGGTGCAGAGGAGCAACTGGGCAGGTGAAAGGCCTGGAGAACAGACCCTATGAAGAGCAGCTGAGGGAACTGGGACTGTTTGGTCTCAACAAGAGGAGACGGAGGGAAGACCTTACTGCTCTCTATGAGGGCAGGTGCTGGTCTCTTCTCACAGGTCAGTAATGATAGGACAAGAGGGAACGGCCTGAAGCTCCACTGGGGGAGGTTTAGGCTGGTCATTGGAAAGAATTTTTTCTCTGAAAGAGTTGTCCAGCATTGGAACAGGCTGCCCAGGAAGGGGGGGGAGTCGCCATCCCTTCAAGCGTTTAAAGGGTGTGTAGATGAAGTGCTTAAGGATATGCCTTAAGGGTGATAAAGATTAGAGTTAAAGGTTGGACTCGATGATCTTTTAGGTCTTTTCCAACCTAGGTGATACTGTGATAACTTATGCTAGGAACACCATCCAAAGTTGGAGATGACCCTCTCCTGAAGAGAGAATGTGTTGAGTGTTTTTGTAAATTCTGCCAGATTTTTTAGGCAAAAGAAATTGCCAGTGAGATTCTCAGTTGGTGAAAATGCGGATATTCAAACATAACAAAAATGTTTCAGCTCTGCAAGGGTGCTGAATTCCTAGAGAAAGCAGAACTACTAAGGAATGGGTTTCTGTTTGAGTTGATTGTTCCAGGACACATGAGAATGAAATGCTCCTAGAAAATGCATTGAGGATACCATGCTTGTAGCATTCCAGAATGCCTTGCTTGCTTTCCCTTCAACAAGGAAAATGGGCTGTGTTAGTAAAGGGCTGGCCTTTTTTACCAAGCAGACTGCAGTTGCTTATTCCTGCTCTGGTTAGCTGCTGTTGGAGGTCTGGAAGGGTGAGGTACGTATGAGCATGCACAGATCCTCACCTTGCTTCTCCTTGCAGTGGCTGGCTCAAGCAGGTTTGTGTTTGGAAGGGAGAGAAAAAGCCAGAGAGTGGTGTATAAAAGACAGGTTTATGAGTTAGGTGAGCTTTGTGATGCTGTAAGGCATTGAAGAGCTGCTGTTTCCGCAGAAAGGTAATTTTAAGTGAGCTAAACCAGAAGGTCTGACAATTTGATTTATTATAACTTTTTTTTTTAATTCTGAAATTCTCTCAGCTTGTGCATGTACATCAGTGGAGGGGCAAAGACCTGTGAGAAAAGGGATTTTCTTTCTGGTTTCTCAAAGCAGATTCCCAACAGAAGAGATGAAATAAAGTGTACATGCCCTCACTCTCAGACCATCCCAACATTTCGCAGACCAAAATCTCTGACATGTGATGTTTTCTTCTTCTTACTTCTCCAGCTACTGAGTATTTCTGCTCAGAAGGAAAGTTCAGAGGCCTCCTTGAAAGCTGCTGTGAGCACAGCCCAGGAGAAGTCTGTCCCAGCCATCGAGATCTGCCAACTGCTGTGCAATGTCCACAAATCCTTCCCGGACCTGCAGTCAGTGTTGCAGGAGCTGGGTCGTATGGGTAAGAAAAGCACAGGCTTTCATCCTTCTGTGATCTTCTACACATGGTTACAGGTGTCTTGGTCAGTTTGAGAGCAGACCTCAGTGTCCTGGTGGCCTGAGGTCATTTCACAGAACTGCGGCTAGCCACATGTCAGGGTTGTACTTGCAGGAGGATTTGCAGCAGTGACCTCTGCATCCAGGTGCTGGAACGTGTATTTCTCCTGCTGGTAAAATGCGCCATGTTGTACATTAGGGGTGTTGTGAAGAGTGTAATTGACCCCACACTCATGTTCCTTAACTGTGTTTACATTTCTTCACCCTTGCTCTGGAGGCACTTAAGCAACTTAATTATGTAATTTGTATCTATACTGGCTTATTTTTCACAGCTATTATCCTAAAGCTGTAGGGTTTCTTTGACTCTTGCTGTACTGTTGGATCTATATGGATTTGGACTTGTATTACAATTCTTTGACTTTTTATGTGTATGTGCAGAGACTTCAGAGGCTGATGGCAGAAAAGTCATGTTAGAGTGCACTTGTCTTGTGCAAAGGTGACCATCATGGTGCAGTTTGTATTCCGACACTATTTTGTAAGTGAATTTTCTTATAATACCTCAATTTGGTTTTGCTATGTATGCACTTCACCGAGCAAATTATTCTCTGGGATGGTCCCACCTCAATAGGGGAATGTTACATACTAGTTTGGCAAAGGTATGAACGAAGCGCATGCAGATAGCAATTTGGTGACCTCCAGAGATGAATGCATAGCAATAACCATGTGTGGAACCCTGCCGGAGCAGGGGGATGTGTTCCAGCTGAGCTGAATTGTATCTCTCTGCATCCATCATTTGAAGAAAGAATGCTTAATAGAATGTAATGCTTTAATGAAAAAAGGTAGCAGGGGAAGCTAACTGCAAGTTTGCATTCTCTTGAAAAAGATGCAGATGTCAGTTGCTTATTCTGTTTGCTCACATGCATTTTTGTGGTGACATGTTTCATCTCCAGCGCATCCAGATTCTCTGGACTGCAGAGCACACTGGGATGTACAGTGTGATTTCTATCCAAGCGCAGGTGCTGGGTCAGCTCAATCCAGCCCTGTTTCCTTGTGGGGCCAGAGCTGCTTAGCTTACAGCACAGTGTGGGAACACGAGCAGATTGCTAGGTAGAGTAAGCAGCTGGTTTTAATGTCTCATCCTTTTTCAGGGGTAGAAAGTTTAATTGCTTTTTCTAAAGATTTGGGTCAAGGCCACGGCTGGTCTTTATGAATGTACACAAGCTTTGTGGTATAGAAGCTCACCATCATTTTGTGTTTGACAGTGACAGGCGAAGTTGACATTCCACATGGACTGGTAAGGGGCAGAGAGTGACCTGCCCCTAGGTCACTCTGCTTCCTGGGCTTGTTAGCTTGGTGCATTCTTGAGCAATGAGGAAATGTTGTTGGGGTGGTAGATGGGACTGGGTGACTGGGAGTAGTGCATGTGTAGAAGAAACCAAGGATCTGTATTACTGCTCCAGCTGTAGGGCTTAGAGGGTGGTAGCACATACTCTGCTCCCCTTTTTTGACTCAGTGGCCTTAGTGGTCTCCCTGAGAGATGTCCTATACTGTAGGTCCAGTTTTTATGCCCAGTTCAGATTTAGGTCTTTTCTACCTCCACCAGGAGCTGCCACCAGCCCAGTTGGCTTTTTCACTCAGTCATGGCTCTGATGAGGATTTCCAGAGAAAAGACAGTTCCTTCTCCATCTGCTCCTGATGCTGCAGGAACTTGTTCCACTGCCCTTGACCCCATCTGACCACGGAATGTGCCAGGACTGATGCTCTGTTGACTCTAGAGGGTGTAACTGAAGCACAATTGCACATGCCTGTGAACGTGCAGCCCACTTTAGCTCCGGGACAGCTTGCAGTGCTTACCAGCAAGGGACTTAGTCGTCTGGATTGCTCTGGCAGATGCCTGTGTCCCTAGTACCAGTATCAAAGAGAGCAGACTGCTGTTACTAAGTGTCTTTGTAGGGCTTCAAGCCAAGATTGAGATGAAATCAAGCAAGGAGGAACATCAAAAACAAGAGCCCTGGAGAAATGGGGTTTACTTGGCAAAAACATGTATTCTATATGAAGTGTCCAGAGGATTGCCAGTTACCAGCACCTTTTCGGCATCCTACGGATCTTTACACTGAGCTTTCACATCTCCTGAGCTCTGACAGCAACTGCTTACCAGTCTGTTGCAGGTGACATTATGGATCAATAGCTGTGTGGCTCTTGACATGAGATATGAGTGATAACTGCAGGCCTGAAGTTTGAGGGATACGAGCTTTCACTTGATACGGAGATCTTACATTTCTGAAGAACATATGTGCCGTGTGGAGATGCGTACAGTTTGCGTTTCCACTTGAAAGCAACTGGGTTTACATCTCTACTGAAAAAAAAATATATTCTGATACTTAGTTGAGGTGAACCGAAGCCCTTGGCAAGTACTGGGCATCACTGTGAAGGGAACTGTGTCCATCCCCAACCACACTTAACATCAACAAAGTAATGGGTTGGTTTCTTTGGTGGAGGTACAATATAAAATCTGTTGACTTCTCCTTGTGTCCCTTCTGTAGCTGGAGCACATTCAGTGTTGGATCTGGTGCTTGGAAGGATGAGGTTTGACTCTTGCAGCCATCTCCATAACCTTCTCTTGAGCCAGCTGCTTGCCAGGTCTCTCTACTTCTTGGGAGATCATGTTTGTCAAGATATGCCTCACTTTCAGATCTCAGAAATGTGTCAAGAACTCCAGCTTTTCTGATGCAGAGTCTTGTGTTTGAAAAAGACAGTTAGCATCTAACCTAGGCCTGAGTCAGCCCCTGGCATTCTTCATCTGTAGGATCTGCAGCTAAAATGCCATTCTCCCCTGGGAAGATTCTGCATTAGAAACCACCGTGCCTGTCAACAACCATCGGAATGATGTTCAAGATGCGAAGGGATAGGTGGAATTTTCTTCCAGCTTAAGCTGAAGAAGTGGGAAGTGGGATTATCACACACCAACACATCATCTTCTGGAGTCTGATATTTATCATAATAAAGCTTCCAGTTCTATTTCATGTCTTTTTAAATACCTTTGTCCATGATCTTAATGAGGGAATTGAGGCACCCTCAGTAAGTTTGCAGGTAACACCAAGTTGGGTGGGAGTGTTGATCTGCTCTTCAGAGGGATCTGGGCAAGCTGCATTGATGGGCCAAGCCCAGGGGTATGAGGTTCAACAGCACCAAGAGCCAGATCCAGCACTTGGATCACTGCAACCCCTTGCAATGCTCCAGGCTGGGGCAGAGTGGCTGGAGACTGCACAGCAGAAGGGGACCTGAGGCTGTTGGTTGACAGCTGACTGAAGATGAGCCAAGTGGCCAAGAAGTTGTATCAGCACTAAATTGGCCAGCAGTACTGGGGAAATGATCATCCCTCTGTACTGAGCACTGATGAGGCCACACCTTGAATCCTGGGTTCAGTTTTTGGGCCCCTCAATCCCAGAAGGACCTTGAGGGGCTGGAGCATGGCCAGAGGAGTGCAACAGAGCTGGTGAAGGGTCTAGAGCACAAGTCTGGTGAGGAGTGGGTGAGGGAGATGGGCTTGTTTAGGTTGGAGAAAGGGAGGCTCAGGGGAGACCTTCTCTCTTTTGACAACTCCCTGAGGTTTGAGCCAGGTGGGGTCAGCTTCTTCTCGCAATGAACAAGCAATAGGACAAGAGGAAAGGACCTCAAGTTGTGCCAGGGAAGGTTTAGATTGGACACAAGGAACATTTTTTTTCCTCGAAAGGGTTGTCAAAACCTGGCCCAGGCTGCCCGAGGCAGTGGTGGGTTCGCCACCCCTGAAGGTATTTAAAAAACAAGTAGATGTGGTGCTGAGGGACATGATTTAGTGGTGACTTGGCAGTGCTGAGTTCCTGGTTGGACTGGATTATCTTAAAGGCCTTTTCCAACCTAAACAAATCTGTGATTCTGTGAATTGCAGGGAGGATAGAGCAGCCACCAGAACACTTGGCAGACAAGTTACGAAAGAGAAAGAGGACTCGGTATGAAATATGCTGTAATAAACAGCAGGGTTTTTCTGCAGTGATGAATGGAAAGTGAGGCAAATTTCAGAGTGCTGGAGGATCCCACAGTTGGGAATTCATGTCTGGGACCTTTCTAGTGTATGTTTACCCTCTGGATCTGCTTCCAGGAGTCTCAGCCAGGGGACATGGCCAAGCCATGCTAAGTTTCTGCCTCTGAAACTTGATGTGCAATCACTTCTTCAGGCCGGTCTTATTTCTCACGAGAGCACTTGGGCTCACCTCCAAGCTTCCTGTGTCTCCAAGGATGGAAGCTGACTGGGTAATGCCTGTTGGTCTAACTAGGTATGAAATGTCTTTGCCCGTGGGAGAGGTTCTGGGGAAACATCCTGGCTGCCAACTGGAAAGAAATCTTTTTCCGAACTTAGCAGTACTGCATGTCCCCGCTTCTGTTCAGGCAGCAGCCAACCCTTGGTACTTGATCCCATTAAAGGAACCTGCATGTTCAGCCACCTGACATCTTACTGTCACATCAGCTCTGTGTCATCATGTCCCCCATTCTCCTGTTGCATGGTAGCCAGACTTTGAAGGCCGTTTGAGAGTGTATTCCACTGCCAGGGAAGGTTCTTCCTGCCATCCAGGATATACACATGGGCATGAGACTACAGGATGCAGGTTGATTTCATGTGGTCTACTTCAGCTTTCTTTCAGACCTATTCTCCAATAGTAGCATCTTCCTGAAAAAGGGAGAACCGTTCCTGAGACTGCTTTGTGCTTTTCCCCATGAAGGTGGATTGAAGTTGCTAACCATTAAAACCCTGTGCTGTTGTCTAGGCTGATGGTTTGTTATCCCTGTTGTGTGAAGTGGGGGGGGAAATTTAGTAAGAGACAAATGCCCTTGTGTTCTAGCCGGTCCTCAGAGGTTAGAGGGACTAGGGGCGGCTGGACTTATCTCTTAATAGGTATGCCAATTAAGAAGTGTTGCTATAGGCCAAACCACCAGATTCACAAACAGCCCATACACTGTAGGCCTGGTTCCCTCCTGAGAGAGCAGTTCGATGCACAAACAGCCTTGAAACGCTGCTCTAGGCCCAACACTGGATTCCCAAACAGCCCGCCAAGAAGCAGTCAGTTATACAAATAATGCAATTGATTTACACTCACAACAGATATATAGATTCTTTGAGATCGACGGTGATAAATATACTTAGCTGCAGAAAATCAAAATATAGCTGAGGAAAATACATACATACATACAAACATCCAAACAGCAGCTTGGTGTAACTGAGGCACAAAATCTTACCAAAAAGCGTCCCTGTTGGGATGGGCGAGGAGGGCAGACCCGTCGGTCTTTCCATGTAATTTGGTGTCGAATTCTCGTCCACAAAAAAGGTCCAAACTAGAACTAATATTTATAGTTCAGGAGTCTGTTAATATGTAGTGTGGAGATGGGATTGTAGTCAGATTATTAAGTGGTTTAGCAGTTGCACAAGCATTCCTTGATGGACCGTATAGCCCTGCTGGTCTTCTGCCAGTAACAAGCCCTTGTGTTCTGTCCTCTGCCGGGAGCAGTTCACTGCTGTGACGATAGGGAACCGGTATCGCACTTGGCCCATCAAATCAGTGTCAATACAACAGTGATGACCGGGCCTTCACCCAGCCTCAGCATTTTCTGAACACTAGATGTTTATCAGCAGTGATGGATTTCGATGGTCTGTGCATTGCTGCTTCCCACAATCCCAAACAATATTTTCACAGGCATAAGAGCAGGAGGACCACGAGCCATCTCAGCCTACTGGAATCCGTGACAAAACTCCGCTGGGTTCAGGTTACACCCCTGCTGCCATGGCACTTCTTGTAATTTCCAGACCCAGTTTCCTTAGTGCTTGTATCTTCACCCACGTGCATCCTGCCCAGCAAGGTGACTCTTTTTGACATTCCACATTTCTGGAAGGTGTAAAGATACTTTTTCACCTGGGTCAGAAACACTGATGATGTTGGTTTTAGGGATACAGGGAGAGACCTCAGAGGTGAAAGACTTGTATAGAATAATAGAATACCAGTTTAGAAGGGACTGTAGGAATTGTTATCTTGGCAGAGTAGGACAAACTGGAAACCAGACTTCCAGTTTGTTGTTCTTGCTTGTTGTATTCAGGGTTGGTGGATCACCACTTGACATCTTAAGATTTCCAGATCTGTTGGAATATGTCACCTTGTTTCTGGTTCATTGGAAATTCGGGGCAGTATCATTGTGTGAGGAGGACACTTTGCTGAGCTCTTCGCATAGCAAGGAAGGCAGAAATGAAGTTTTGCAAGCACAGGCTGAATTTCCCGTGCATTGGCAGAAGGAGAAGCCTGGACTGGTTTCCATGGCCACGCAGTTGCATGGTTCTCATTATAGCAAAGAAGCCAAATATATCTGTTTGTATTTTGATTTCTTCCATATGTATATTCCCTGTGGGACTTTTCTGTCGATTGATATCCTAGGTGAATTTTCCAACTTACACTTTTTGAGGTGATGGTGTTAGAGGGACTCAGGAAAGCATTAGGCTCTCTAACAAATGAATGTAATGAGCTATTTAAAATACCTCAGAGCCCTAACCAGAAGACTCTAAAGGGTCGTAGGAAGATTATCTGTTCCCTTTCAAAGAGTTTGTGCTTGGGAAGTGTTCCTGAGAGTTCTTGTAATTAATGGATGGATATCCACTCCGTGGCAGACTTAGACATCATTATATCTGAAGCTTAGCTCTTCAAACATTGAACCACAGCTGCAACTTCATGTGTCTGTGCAGGAGGCAGATGCTTGGAAGCAACAGTTTTTCATGTTTGAGGAGCAAGCTCTTTGCAATATGTGGCCCTGGCTCTTACCATCTCATCCAGCCCCTGATATGTGTGGGTGGAGTAATTCAAGGACCACTCTTTCATCATACTGTGCATGCCCACAGCCACTTTTGGGCAGAGCCATGGGCCACCATTGTGATCATACAGTATGTCCAATGTGTGTCTGTTATTGCTGTGTCAGGATGATCCAGGAAGTTACAGAGCTGTAAGCCTGACCTCGGTTCCAGGTAAAATTATGGAGCAGATAATCCTGGATGCAATCATGCAGTACCTGCAGAATAACCAAGGGATCAGACACAGCTAGCATGGATTTAGGAGGGGAAGGTGCTGCCTGACCAACCTGATGTCCTTTTATGACCAAGTGACTCACCTCGTAGACGAGAGGAAGGCTGTGGATGTAGTATACCTAGACTTCAGTAAGGCCTTTGACACTGTCTCCCATAGTAGACTCCTGGAGAAGCTGACAGCCCGTGGCTTGGACAGGAGCACTCTTCACTGGGTTAGGAATTGGTTGAATGGCTGAGCCCAGAGAGTGGTAGTGAATGGTGTCACATCCAGTTGGCGGCCGGTCACTAGTGGTGTCTGCCAGGGATCAGTGTTGGGCCCGGTCCTGTTTAATATCTTCATTGATGATCTGGACGAGGAGATTGAATCCATCATTAGCAAGTTCGCAGATGATACCAAGCTGGGAGCAAGTGTCGATCTGTTAGAAGGTAGCAGGGCCCTACAGAGGAACCTTGACAGACTGGAGAGACGGGCTGATTCCAATAGAGTGAAATTTAACAAGTCCAAATGACAGGTTGTACACTTTGGTCACAATAACCCCATGCAGAGCTATAGGTTGGGGACAGAGTGGCTGGAGAGTGGTCAGGCAGAAAGGGACTGGGGAGTACTGGTAGATAGGAAACTCAACATGAGCCAGCAGTGTGCCTAAGTGGCCAAGAAGGCCAATGGGATCCTGGTCTGCATCAGGAATAGTGTGGCCAGCAGGACTAGGGAAGTTATTCCCTTATACTCGGCTCTGGTTAGGCTGCATCTTTGAGTCTTGTGTCCAGTTCTTGGCCCCTCAGTTTGAGAAAGATGTCAAGACCCCAGAGTGTGTCCAGAGGAGAGCGACGAAGATGGTGAAGGGGCTGGAGCACAAGCCCTACAAAGAACATCTGAGGGAGCTGGGGTTGTTTAGCCTGGAGAAGAGGAGGGTCAGGGGAGACCTTATTGCTCTCTACAACTCCCTGAAAGGAGATTGTAGTCAGGCAGGGGTTGGTCTCATCTCTCAGGCAACCGATGACAGAACAAGAGGACGTGGTCTCAAGCTCCGTCAGGGGAGGTTTAGGCTCGATATTATGAAAAAATTCTTCACTGAAAGGTTGATTAGCCATTGGAATGCACTGCCCAGGGAGGTGGTGGAGTCACTATCCCTGGAGGTGTTTTAAGAGGAGATTGGATGAGGCACTTAGTGATCTCAAAGGTCTTTTCCAACCTTGTGATACTGTGAACTGTCTGTGTAGGAGCATTCAGGAGATGGGAGACTGAGGAGCTGCTGCCTAGTGCTGCTGGTCACCATCAAAACAAGAATTGCTATTTCTGTAGGTCTCTTGACTGAGAGAAGCAGGGAGAAGCCTGGGATCAAGAAGCTGAAGGTGAACAGTGAATCACAGGTTGAAGCTCTGGACAAAGATGAGGACAAGGTGGAAGGTGCTGGCACCTGTGAACTGAAGGAATCTCAAAAAAAAGTTTCTTCCAAGAAGAGTTTTGTCTGCAAAGCCCGTGATAAGACCTTCCATTTCTACTGCTGCCTGAAGGTGCATATGAAACGTTGTCGAATGGCCAGAGGAAAGCAATTCCTATATAAGGAGTGCAGCGAGGTCAGATCAGCGAAGAAGGAGCTGGAGAACCATCAGCTGGAGGTCCACAGGATGGTGGGGGTGACCAAGAAGAAGAAGAAGTGGCTTCCTGTGGTGCGTGACATCTGTCGCCTCAGGTAAGGTTGGTGGGAGCAGGGGTGTTCGGATGATGTAATAAAGTAGTAGTCTGAAATCTGTTCCTCCTCCCTGCAGCTCTCTGAGCACCATGTGTGAGAAGCACAACCTGCCCACTGAGCATAACTGCTTTCTGATTAGTTCTTTCCTAATTGGTTTTCCACATGGCTTATCAAGGAAAAGTGGAGTTACTAGCGAATTTAAAAACCTCCCAAAATAATCAAGCTGTTCCAGTTCTGCAGCTGGTTTAGCAGGACAAGTAAGAGGAGCTGGGTCTCTTTGCCCTCTCTGTGGCAGCTCATGATATGCTGGTGGACCTCCAGGCTGGAGGACGCTGGTCGTGGTGGGCTGGTGGACCTCCAGGCTGGGTAGAGTGGTGCCTCTGCAGCTGGGTCAGCAGATGAGAAGCCCTTCTCCTGTGAGGAGTGTGGGACCAAGTTCGCAGCCAACTCCACGCTGAAGAACCACCTGCGGCTGCACACAGGAGACAGGCCCTTCGTGTGCAAGCATTGCCTGATGACCTTCATGCAGGCCTTGGCCCTCACCTACCACACCGAGAAGAAGCATGCTGAGGGTGAGCCTTCCTGTTGGTAGCCTGACCATGGATTTAGCTTGCTCCATCTACCCCTTTGTGCCCTCTTCCTTCGTGCCTCCTAACTGGTTCCCATACTTTGGGGAATCCCTGGGCTGTAGGCTACTCCCAGATCTCCTTCACCCACATGGTTTTGCCTCAAGTTCCGTTCCACACTCTGTCTTCCCCCGTCCCCTTCTCCATGTCCTCAAATTAATCACCCAATTAGCAGTTTGCTCTCCATTAAAGGGATCTTCCTCTTCCTCCTATTTTAGTCCGGAGTAGCTCCTTTCTGTCCCCTCACATCTAGACTCCTGTGATACGTTCTTCTCCCTCTGGTTAACCTACTTTCTCCTGTCCCTCCCCTTGGCTGGGTTTCACATAGTTTTTCATGCCAGTGCTTCTTCTGCCCCTGCTGTCAGCCCCAGTCTTAGGTGCACCTCTTCCAGCTCTCTGGCATAGAGGATACATCCCCATGCTTGTAATAAACACTGGCAGGGGTAATTCCCAGTGTTGCATGTGTGTGGTACATTTGGGCAATTAATTTTGAACATGAGACGTACAAGTGTGTAGCACCTCCAGAAGTGTGTAGCACCTCTGGATACTTGAGGTCTGCAGTAATTTCCTACTCCCTGTGCACGTCTGGTCTTCTCCAGTACCTCTAGGACCCTTTTGACCCTGCACTGTGATGCTCTGGCTACCCCATGCGCTGGCCTGTCCACTTTATAATCTCTTTCCTCTCCCTTTAACATTAGGCCTAGTCCAGACAGAGCTCCTGTCCTGTTAGGTGCAGAATCTTACCCTGGGTGTCACTGCAGGGAAGATGTATGCCTGCCAGTACTGCGATGCTGTGTTCGTCCGGTCCATTGAGCTGTCGCACCACATCTGGACTCACACAGGGGACAAACCATACGTCTGCTGGGAGTGTGGGAAAGGCTTTTGCCAGGCCAACGATCTCTCCATCCTCCTCCGGACCTTCCATAGTGAGTGTGGCCACTGCTTCCCTGGACTGGGCAGCCCAGCCTGTGAGACATGGCTCCTATGGGGTCACGGCAGACCCATCTGTGCCAGTAGAGGCTTGTGCAAGCGTTACGGGTGCCTGAAGGCTTGCTGGGTGTCTTGTGGTGGGATTTTTCCCTCCCAAGAAAACCAAGACTCTTTACTGGTCTGATGCTATGAGTAGGGTTATCCCAGAAAAAATGGCAGCGGTGGCTTCCAGCAAATGGTAAGCTGCTAGACACCCACTGCAGAACGCTGGATGTGAAGAGGAGCAGCAACATCTGTGTGCAAATACAGAACTCTAGTGCTAGTTTTCATCTGGGAAGTAACAAGCATTTCTTCCACTTTTCTTTGCTTCCTCCATGAATTTCCCTCTTAACTCTTTTTATTATTTTGGTTTTTTTCTCCTTGATTTCTTTTCCCCTTGTGTTTTTTATTGTGTTTCTGGGTGGCAGGCGTTGAAGATCCCTGTGACTGCAGGAAGTGCCGGATGAGCTTTGCCGCCCAGTTGGGAGCACTGCAAGCTTGTCCACATAGCACATTCCTGGGAATACCACCCTTGCCCCACCTGTACCAGAGTCTTCAGTGCTCCTTCGCTCCTGGTGTGTCACATGGTGACCCACGGTGGGGGAAAGCCCTTTAATTGTGACATCTGTGACAAAGCTTACCAGGTGAGCTGGGGCAGCAAGGATTTGGGCTCATGTGCCAGAGGTTGCTGTTGCCCTCTCAGGCACCAGAATCTTTCTCAAGGCCACGCACACTGAGTGGAGCAGTTTGTGGTCAGTGGGAGGAAAAATTGCAGAGGAGACAGTCTGTAGGGAAGAGGCAGGTCCATGGAGGGAGATGGGCTGTGACATACCTGCCCACCAGGACCCTTGGGGTTCTCTTTCACCTAAGCTACTAGCTGCTGAGAAGCATAGGAATAAAAATACTCATGTTGCAAATGGTGTGCCTCAGTGGGAGTGTGTATGGGAGCACATTCCTACAAGGGAACAAAAACTCACACCAAGAAGTGACCTGCAGCATGTGAGATGAGGATGGGGGATTGGACAGTGCTCAGCTCTCCAAGGGCAATGGAGAAACAAGTGAGGTATTAGCTCTTGTCCTGTGGGACAACTCCACAGTTACTGTTGCTTTCTATGCAATTTCTTGCTGTCACGATGCCCCTGGAACAGGTTTGGATTGTAAATATGATTTGATCCTTATCATTGCAGCAGTTGTCAGGGTTATGGTATCACAACCAGATCCACCACCCTGATGTCTTTGCAGCTCAGAATCACTTCTTCTGCAAGTTCTCCTCCCTGCAGTGCAGCTCCTGTGACAAAACCTTCTCCAGCACTGGTGCTCACCGAAAGAATGTCAAAGTGGAGCACACAGGTAATGGCCCATTCATTAGTGAAAAAAAACCCCCACATAGTGGCTGCTGGGAGAGATGTAGTAATAATTCTGATACGACAAGGTTGCATATTGCATTTACCTGTCAATCACAGTGGATTGTTGGTATCCTGTAGCAGTCTATTCTGGCAAGTCTCATCTCAGTGGCTTACAGCTCACTTGCTCCTGGCCTCTCCTTTCCCTGCCTTATGTATAAAGCTGCTCCTCATGTCTGTATGCATGTGTGGTGTGCTGAAGTATTGACAGAGCTCTGATCCAGAAGATCTCTTGTAGAAGACCTTGGGTGCATGCTTTTCTGTTCTTGGCCTTGTTTGCAGATGTGAAGTTCCACGAGTGTAAAATGTGCAAGGAGCTCTTCCCTATCCTGGCTCTCCTGCAGGGATTTCTGTGCTAGTGTGAAACAGGCTTGCTGGATGGGAAGCAGCTCAGTTGTGATTTTCAGGAGCTGAGGAGGGGGGACTGACAGTGTGTGCAGAGGCGCCTGGTTACTCAGATGACATACCTTGCGAGATTACGGCTGTTTTGTTGGAGGCCAAATGCTAGGCTTGAAGCAGACTCTTCAGTATCTCAGCCGTCAGTGGAGAACAACTCCTTGCATGAGGGAGCCCAATGTGCAAGATTTCCTGGGCTGGCATTCCTCCAGTGGATAATCACAGAGTGTTTATTGTCTACGACTGCTTATGGAGCTAAATTATAGCCATTTTGTGAAGAGGAATATTTAAATTACTCTCTTGTCTTCTCTTTTTCATCACTGGTGTGTGTGGTTTGGTGTTTCCCATTAGTTTCACACCTATTGTAATTGCAGACCTCTGGCGTGAAGCTAAATGTTATTACCAGAACTGAGGCTGGGAAAGATGCAGTAGCAAAGTGATTGTGGGGAAAGCAGTGTGGTAAGTGTCTGACTCTCAGGTCATCTTCCATGCAGGTGATTCAGATGTTGGAGCAAGGAGCAACAGAGCACATCATCTCCTTTGAGGATGCCAAACTTGCTGGCTCCCCAGTCTTTGTGACATTTCCTGAATCTCAAGTGAGCCAAACTGGCTCTGAGGTGGTGGCAGCGACTGTGGAGGACTTGTTTGATGACAAAGTCACTCTCATTAGCGAAGAAACCAAGGGAGAGTGAGTGGTGGGTGCCTGTGCGTGGTGCTGGTATCCACTGGACTCATTTAGGAGTTGTACCTCAACATGCTGCTCCAGCAGGAACATGTTCTTTGGCAAAACAACCCTGAGTATGCGACTCTGCAAAAGAAATGACGTGCAGCAGGCATGGCATGGCCAAGGGCAGGAGAGGTTTGTAGACATTCACAAGGCCCTGGGAGATCTCCCTACATTCAGCAGCTGCCAGCTCGGGTGAGCTGGACCACCCATCCCTCCCGGCTCTAGAGAAATAAAGAAGCAGAGGAAAAGATGGGAACTGAGTATGTTCATGTATCTTCCTCCACTGTTTGTAAGCAGAGTGGAAGGGAAGAGAGACTAGTGCAGGACGAAGTGGGTATGTCTATGTGTGTATGTGAAACCAAAGGAAAAGCTGTTCTGAGAATTCAGGGTGGAGTTTCTTATGGCTGAATCATTGATCTGCTTGCAGGTATTTACTACTCTGCAGGGTGAGTAAGGGCTGCTTCATTTTATTTCCTCTTCTCTGCTCTGTACCATCATGCTACCTGTTCTGCCAGCTAGAAGAGTTCTGTAGCGCAGAGCTGACATTTGGGCCTCTACTCAAGCAGAGACTCTTGGCAGTTGTGCTCAATGGTTTCAGAGGTGTTTTGGTAATATCAGCACAGATCTGATCCCATCCATGTGTTCGCTGTGGCTGTCCATTACAAAGAAGGATCACAGGCAGGTATGGGCATCCACATTCCCTCTGCAAGCAAACAGCCCTGAGATCTCCCAGCCCTCCTCTAATTCACCGAGTACCTGCTGAAGCTGAACATCTGAGAAAGGAGAAGGATCTGTGCCTGCATGCCAGGGCCTCTCGTTGCTGGTGTCAGCAGTGGCACTAATGAAGGTGTTTCTTTTGGAGCATGCAGGAGCTGCTGTGGCTTTGCACGCAGATGCGCCCCGTGGCACACAGGCCATTGCTTTGGAAAATGCATTTAGGTACCTGCTGTGAAGTTTGTTTGGCTGGTGCCAGCACGATGCAGCAGCTTCATTGCAGCACGCTGGTCCCTTTAAGGCTAAATTTCATACAGCTTTTTTATCTGCAGTTTCCTAAAATATAATCTGATAATTAATGGTTTGCTGAATCCATTATGAAGTGCAATTAGATAGATGCAGGGTTCCTGTGGCTCTGAGGAGACTGGTTGCATTTATCTTCCTTTCTCTCGTGTCAAAAGGTTGAACTCTGCCACTGCAATATTTACATACTGAGTGGTGATCCCAACCACATCTCACAGCCTGAGACCCTTCAGCGAGCAGCGCACGTTTTATCATGCGGCCCAGAGCCACCAGAACACAGGAGATAAACAGACTGGAGCTTTCCAGTAGCATCTTGTGCTGACAGCCACCAGGCAGAGATGGTCACACAGCAGCACGCCAGGGTGGTTGTGCTGGTGAAAGAGTTTGTTATTCCTGTTAGAACTCGGAGAGAAGTGAACAGCAAGGGGTGCTCTCGGGTGAGGGGCTTGGTGGAGCTGATACTCTGCGTGGCATTTTTTGTGCGTACGGCAGCATGCATATGACCTTGCTGACGTGTTGCACGTGTATTGAAGGACTCCCAACTTTCTTTTCCTTGGCTGCATGCAGGGTTTGTCCCCCCGGGCTTTGTGTTGATGGTGAAATGGATGAGGTGTGAGGTTAGGTTGCCAATAAATTCAGGAATGACCAGGAGATGGTGCTCAAGGTCTTGAGAAGTAGTGCTAATGGCAAGTGCCACAGCACCTTTGCCGAAGCTCTTCTTGGCCTTCCCAGGTCTTCCCCAGCTCCTGGGCTGTCAGGCATGGGAGCCCTTGAGCCACTGCAAAGCTGAAGGGCCACTCCAAGCCCTGGACAGGACATCTCCAAACCCTGGTTATCACTACTTTAAGAAGAGCCTGAACCTGGGCCATGGCCGCTTGTGGAGAGGGTAAAATACATCTGTTCGTGAGGTGAAGTGAAGAAGTCTGGGACCCCCTTTGGCCAGGAGAAGAGCAGGGGGTAGGTGCTAGAGACAATCTCATGCCTGCCTGGACTGGGCGTGATGTGTAGGATGAGCACGGAGATAATGACAGAACAAGCAAGTACATCTTGATGATCTTGGAGCGTGTGTGGGGAGCGGTGGATTTTGTCCCACAGGCTCGTGGAGATGGAAGTTGTTCCCACTTTTCTGGCTCCATGCAGGCTGGGAGGTGTGGAAATCCTGCACAGGCTGTGTGAGTGCTCTGGAGCAGGGGATTAGTTGTTGAGGCGATACTTTGCAGCTGTCCTGGACTTTATTTGGAAGCCAGTATCTGCAGGGAGTGCTAGGTGAAGCTCATCTCCCTTTGTTCCTTAAAAACTCTGTAGAAAGAGTAAAGGTTTCACAGGGTTTGGGGAGATGTTGCCTTATTTATAGCCTTGTCATAAGACAGAGAGAGCTTAGCTAGAGAAGAAAATGCAAGTGATGTGTTTTGGCTTTGATCCTTTTGGTCCCTGTTGACCAAGCATTGTCACAATGAAGGGGAACAGTGTAGATCACGTATCAGGCACAGTTCGGGGTTGGATCTCCTGTTTAGGACCATCTCTCCTGCCTTTGTACCATTCAAGAGCCTGTGTGCTTGGCAGGGTCCTACCAGCAGTATATACCCAGTGAAAGCTCTGCAGCTGTACAGAGATCGTCAGGCATCTCCCATATCATTATGAGGAGATAACTCAGATCACCCTGTTCCAGTTTCTTCTTGATGGATGAAATACGCACGTCAGAGCAAACTGCAGTGTTAGCAACACCTCTGGCCTACCCTGAAGGAAGATGCGTTTCCCGGGCGCATCCTGGTCTGGTGTGCACAATGCTGAACACTAGTGATTTCATTCTTGTTAAGGTGCATATTCTTTTTCTCTTTGTGAAAATAAAACATGGAGAATGAAAGATGTAGATACTGTCACATAAAGTAATCGACTGGAAGGAAAAATCCTTTCTGAAACTGATTTTTGCAGGTCTTCTTCAGGTGCTGGGTGACCAACTGGCTTTTGTGGGATCCTGGGCCCCTCTTCACCTTGGTGCCATCCTCCGTAAGGAAGAAGAGAAGATATTGTTGAGTCAGGCTGGAGCATGGAACTGTCCTGCCCTTCAACTGTGTCCTCCTGTTACAGGTGCCAGATGCTTTCGGAAAAAGGGCAGAATGCCTGCCTGAAGAGTAACATCCCATGGAGGACATTAGATCAGTTAATGATTTATACATCTCCATGCATTAATTGGTGCCTTTTAAGGGGAAGGACTAAGATTGTGACTGTTAGGAAATGTCTGTTTTCTGCTCAGCTTTCATTCTGACCTAATGTCTGTCCTGTTCACTGAAGGATCCTTGGGAGAAAGGCAGGGTCTGCTGGGTACGGCAGCGGCTGTGACCAGCCCTCCTGTGGCATTCCCCAATATCAAGTGTCGTTTTGCATCCCTGAGGTGTTATTTTAACACAGTTTATGCAAGTTCTATGCTCTGGGGTTTGTTTTTTTTCTAAAAATCCAACTCATCTGCAATTAGGCACAAAGATGCTGCTTCCTTGCCCAGGAGCCAGGGATGGAGGTGGCGGGAGCACAGACAGAGCTTGAACATTGCTTGAAGCCTCTCCTGGGGGAGAGGAGGAGAAAATGAGATCTCAGTGGCCTGAAAACCCTCTGTGCGAGTCAGGCAAGCCCTGGCAGCCCCTGCACCCTGACTGATGCTGATGTCTCGCCAGATTTCGTTATTGGTCTAGCAGCCAGCCATCACGTCCTCGGGGATGTCCCTAGCACTGGAAAAGGGAAGCAATGTTTCAATGGCATCCAGCTCAGCAAACACCAAGCAGCGTCTTGTAGAGCAGAGATGAGACACTTCAGCAGCCAGGGGGAATTTCTTCTCCTGAATATCAGTGGTTTACTGCAGACCATGAGAGCCGAGGTGCTTTCCTGGGAGATGGGCTCAGTAACCCTCTGTAATTGGGAGGAGGAGGCTGGCTGATGGAGGAGGCTCAGCTGCCTCTCCAGCATCAGTTAATGTATCTAATACCCCAGCACCATCAGCTGCGTGGTGCCTCGTTGTAGCACGTCACCGCAATTCCTACTTTCCCGTATTAAAACATTAATCCTTTTATTGGGTCTCCAGCCAGCCTTTTGCACGCTATGAGAGCATGAGTAGAAACTCTCTCTCTTTGCCTTCCCTGTGCCGTGTATGGTCACTCAAAGCAGGAAATCTACCCACGTTTCTAATCATATTTATGGACACCTGATAAAGTGTAGCTCTTAGGCCATTTAATACAAGACACTTGAATGCTGCCTAGCACCAGCTGTTACACTGCCATATATAGCTCTTGTCTACAAATGGGAATGGGGCTGGGAAGCACCCATGGGTCAGATTTTGGCACCTGTTTCTGTGACCTGCAAGGAAACAAAGTCCTTGCTGACAAAACACGTGGGCGAGACAGCAGCTGGAGGAGCAATAAGGAGCAGTGGGGATCCAAATTGCCTGGCACTTGGGTGCAGCCAGGCTGTGAGCATCTTAGCATCATTAAATGTCACTCTGTGTGTCTGGGAAGAGGCACTGCTGGCTGTGTGGAGGGAGGAGGGGAGCGTGATGAGGAGGTCTGAAAGCATCCTGAGGTCTGTTGATCATAACTGGAGGCGTGTGGAGCCATGAGCGGTGTTTAGGGGCTTGTAGTAGCTACTTTTGGCAGAAGTCAGGAGGTGTTTACTGCTGCCTCCTCCTCTGAGCATTGCTGCAAGTAGATGTCGTTCCCATCCAGATGCTCACCCACCGCAGTGTATGACAAGTAAGTGACAAACCAAAGGCTGTGCAGGAAACAGCTACTAGCACAAGTCAAGAGCTGGAAAACGTGCCTTGTTGCACGGGACTGAAGGATCTCCGAGTGCTTGGTGTGGCTGAGCAATCTGGTGGCAGCCGTGGCCGTCCCCCCAGCCCATGCTGCAGAGCTGTGTTCACTCCCACCTCTGTAATCTAGCAAAGATGGAGCGCTGATGGGCATCAACACTAGTAAGGGTCCGTCTGTACATAGCACAACTTCTTCTATTTGCTTTATAGGCAGTCCAGACAGTGAACCTTTCAATTCTAACAGGAGCCTTCAGTCCTTGTTTTGTTCCTGGGGAGCTCAGGGTCAAGTTTGTTGGCCTGTATTTCCTTCATCCCATGGATCAGGGATACTTGGAGCTCTGCAGCATGTGGGAAGCCTGGGCTGGGCAGGCTGTCTCCTTGTGTTCTCTGTGTTTCCCAGACCTTCTTCCACTGGCCTCAGAGCCTCTTGCAGATTGGAAGGGCTGCCAGGATAAGTCTATTGTACACATCCTCGCTTGGAGCACAGAATAGATGCCAACAAATGGGTCTGTCCAGGTATATTAGATTTAGCTTCGTGCTGCACTAAATTGTCTCAGCCTACAGATCTTCTGGCTGCTGGAGGCTTCCTGCCAGAGGTGGAGTTTGCTCTCCTTTTGGCTGTAATAAGGTGAACAGAGCCCTGCATCATGGTTCAAACTGCCTGTGGAGATAATCCATGCCCCCTCCAGCTGTGCTGAACCTGCTAATGGGTGTGATGATGGCTTTCCCTGACATGCGAATCTGGCTTTCTCTGCCCAAGGAGGCTGAGGCCATATGCCACCTACCTCATGGTGTTGGCCTTCTTGGCCAGCCCTTTGCTAGGGAAGAGTTGAGCTCCAGTGCTTGCCAGCCACCCTTATCCCTCCAGTCTGCTGTGCTTTGCCTGGAAATGGTCTCTCTGCAGATGCACCCCAGCCCTCCACCCACCTTTACCCAGTCTGTCGTCACCTAGAGCATCTTCCCCAAAGCTCACCTGATGGAGGTGGTTCATCTCAATGGGCACTTGACATGAGCTGATCCCCATGTAGGGCTTTGCTCTCTGTCAAAACTACACATGGATGCACATATAGAAAGTGTCCAGTTGCTGATGAATAACTCCCATTCTGGCCTTCTGCAGGAGTCACAAGGAGGGCTGTGAGCTGGGTGGAAGATGGATGGGATAGCTGGAAGGACCTCCTGGTGATTACAAGCATGTGGATCGTTCCCTTTATCCAACTTGTACTGTTTTCATTTCTTCCAGCTCAGAGGCTACAGCTGAGTAAGGGCCGCCTTGTGAGTTGGTACGTAACGCTGTAATATTATTATATGTGTTTAGCTCATTGCACTTCAAACCTTAGGTTGTTTTTTTTTTCGTCTCTGGGTGTTTAATATCTGTTGTTATTGAGCTGTCCAGTTACACATGAGGCTTTTTCCAGCGTGTTTATAGACGGTAGTGAATTCAGCAGTATGTGGGAGTGGGTCAGATGATCCCTATGGCGTGTATGAACTTCCATTTATCAACACTACATTTCCCTTGCAGTGAAACTGGTCTCTGTTAGCAGTGAATTCCCTCTGCAGCTCCCTACAGCCTCTCTCATCAACTAACCCAGATAATCCTCTGCTATCTGCCACATCTCAGTAGATCTGTTAAACACACAACAGTTCCAGTGTCCTTGTGCGTAACCAGGGTACGCTGCAAGATTTTAAATCCCCCAGAGCAGGATACTGGCAAAGTTTTATTGAAAGTCTAAATAAATAAACCACTTTTACTCATCCATTTCTCAGTGGTGTAAGAAGGCTTTTCTTTTCGGAGGTGAAGCATTGTTGCCCACTTGAAGGGCTAGTTCAGATTATCAGTGATACGGCTGAATAGGAGTTGATGCAGCTGGTGGGACTCTGGTAGCTGCTTGGATGTGGGATCTCAGGAGCTTTGCGCAGTTGGAGTTGGATTTGCCTGAAGCTCTGGTGGAGAATGAGGACAGGTAGGACTTGCTTCAGGGATTCACAGTGACTTGCTTTCACACTGAAGAAACCAAACCATGAGCCCTGCTCTGTCTCCAAACTCTCTTTGCCCTCTGGGATATGCACAGGTCTGTCAAGCTTTGGCAGGCTCTGGCCCCTACTCAGTATTAGGAGGGCCAGCAGAGCAGGTAGCAGAGAAAGTGTTACCGCTGATAATTCTTATTGCTTGTGTGTCGGTACCTGTCCCCCCTTCCTCTTCCTTACTGCCAAAGGCTCTACCACTCCTCTATGCTTAATGCAAAAAGTGCAGAAGGATGATTCAGCATCTGGCAGAGAATTGCAAATGCTTGAGAGATTATTTTGAGCATCTTTCAGTGGCTCTGGGAAGCAATGGGGTGATCAGGGTCTCTGTGCTTCTCCATGTGTCACCCATGTCCCCACACAGTCACATGCCCAAGCAGACATGGGACACAGCTCTGGGACAGCTTGGCACACCAACAACTGCAGCATTCCTGCCTTTGCCGCCTGCCTGGCTGCTCTCCCCCTGCCAGAGTTCTGCAGCCCCAGCAGGACCCCGAGCTCCCCTTCCCTTGCCAAAGCAAGACCTGGATTTTGGCAACCCCTGGTGTCAGCACGGGCTGGGGGATGATGGGGCCAAGAGCAGCCCTGCGGAGAGGGACTTGGAGGTGCCGGGGGGTGAGAAGCTGGAGATGAGTTGGCACCATGGGCTCGCAGCCCAGAAGCCAGTCACACCCTGGGCTACATCCCCAGCAGGGGGAGGGAGAGGATCCTGCCTCTCTGCTCTGCTCTGGGGAGCCCCCCCTTCAGGACTGGGTCCAGCTCTGGAGGCCTCAGCCCAGCAGAGACAGGGACCTGGTGGAGCGGGGCCAGAGGAGGCCCCAGCAATGCTGGGAGGGCTGGAACCCCTCTGCTGGGAGGCCAGGCTGGGAGAGCTGGGGGGGTTCAGCCTGGAGAAGAGAAGGCTCCGCGCAGACCTTCTGGGGGCCTTGCAGGGCTTCAAGGGGCCTGGCAGAAAGATGGGGACAGACTTTGGAGCAGGGCCTGTGGGGACAGGACAAGGGGGGATGATTTTAGACTCAAAGAGGGAGATACCGGGCGCAGAGAGTGGTTGTGAATGGTGTGGCATCCAGTTGGTGTCCAGTGACCAGTGGTGTCCCCCAGGGATCAGTCCTGGGCCCAGCTCTATTCAACATCTTTATTGATGACCTGGATGAGGGGATTGAGTC
>WEIS01088168.1:0-17163 GCA_013389965.1 Todus mexicanus | reverse complement strand
TTTTTTTTTTTTTTAAAAAGATGTAACTCTTTTAAGAGTCCCCTTAAGAGCGCTCAGTAGGGTGTGTCAATATTGCTCCCCATGGAAATCATATGGTTTGCCTATGCAGACAGTGAATTGTTTTGTGGCTGTGAAATATTGTGTGTTGCCCTGTGAGCAGTGGAGCCAGTGGCTCGAGGAACCGTTGTTGAGACTGACAGTTACATTGTGCCACTGAATAGTGAAACGGCAGAATCAAAAACTCAAGTGGACCCAGACAGAATGTCCTGACCTTTAAGTAAAAGGCTGATTGGATATGGTGGGAGCTCCCCTTCATCTTCAACCATAATCCATTACACCTTTCTTGGCAAACCCTCGTAATTCATGTAGCCGTGCAGATACATTTCCCATAGAATTTTTTTACATGCTTATCATTAAATTTATCTCTTATAACTTACTTGCCTTTGTATGGTCCAGTTGTGACACGAAGTGTCAGCTCCCTATGTTGAAGCATTCATAGTGACCTGCCTAAGAAGTAATTCTGTGCCTTGCTGTGTGAAACCCCAGCAATAATAAATTTGTAGGAACTCAGTCAAAAGGAAAGTTTCTGCAGCACAGAAATAAATACAAGCCAAGATATTATATAACAAACTTCAGTGGAAAAATAGCAGACTCCAGCCACATGAAAGCTTTGAGCTTTATTACACTAGGTCCATATTTTAAATTTGTCTGAAATAGACTGTAGAGTATTTGGGACAGGCATATTTTATGTGTCTGTAATGTGCCAAGCACAATGCCTTATAAATAAGAAAGAAAATAATAATGGCATTGTTAATGTTGGCTGCAGACTCTACTTTAGAGAGGATCAATACTACATAAACAGAACAGAACAAAATTGTGTTCTTTCAACCTTAATTTTTAATTTTAGAATTGATTTTCACCAGTTTCAATAGTTGGCTCAAATAATCGCTATGTCCGCAGATGAGGAAAGATAGTTGCATAGAAAGGCACTGAGTAATTCTTAATAGAACATTACTAGTGTGCATGGAAAGATGAGTTTCCTTTTTTAAATACATCAGCTTGATCCTGGAAGTCAGAACTACTACAGCTGGTATGTAGTATTATTTTTAGTGATGACAGAGTAATATGTATATTCTATATCCCCATCTCCAATTGTGTTTTTCCCCTAGAAACACATGAACTTGTGGGCACATTTTCCCCCTTAAAAATGTGTTTTAAGGGCTGACTGTCCCTTTTTTGCTCCTTAAAATAAGCTAATGATATTTCTTTTCATGGGTTTGTGAGTGAAAGCTTTCATGCACCTTGCAGGTTTCCAATACAGACCCACACATCAATTTTACGTGATTGTACATAAAAACCATATTCCTCTGTATGAATCTGTATATACAGACATGTTATTTGCTGGAATGCTATCTATCTCCTCCGTGGATAGATTATCCTGTTATATGCACATGGTCCTCTTGCCCGATGGTATGCGCTTCACCCACTTGCTTTGAATGAAACTGTATGACAGCCCCCGACACGTCTGAATGTGGCACTGGCATTTCTTGCATCCCTCTTCCGCGAGAGGCAAGAATCTTCAAACTCAATTAGCATTTTAAAGAATAGGTTCAGTTTTGTGGTCCATTAAAGTCAGCTAAATTGATGCACTGCATGTCTTTATTTCAAAAATAAAGCTGAACAATTAAAGCCCATGTCTCTTTGCTCAGCTTTTGATTCCTCACAAAGCTTTCCCACTTGCTGCCTTTGGATGTAATGTTAACAAAGTCAGTTAACATCAAGAGCAGCGCTAACAGGCATGGCACAATTCCTTGTTTTTGCTCAATCAGTCTGTGTTCAAACTATCAGTTTGATTTATTTGTCCACGCTGACCCTTATTCACCACTTAATTATCCTCGTATAATGTTTCAAGAGCCTCCTGACACAAGGAGAAAGACAATTGCCGATGTTCTGTGGAACAACTGTTGACCTGATGGCCAAAATGATGACTGCGGGTCGAAGGTTGGTCTCCTTTTGAAGGACCCACTCCATTCTTGAGGGCTCTGGCTGGAGCCACTTAGCCTGGGTGCTGCTGGCACTGGGCAGCCTGCTGGCCCCTAGTCCTTGTCCTCGCAGTGTGTCTTGGGTCAGCCTGGCCAGTCTGGCTGAGTATGGCCAGCTGACAGCCAGTCTCGTCTGAGTAGCAGCTTATCTGCTAAAAGAGCCAGGGGTTTGAGCAGGCAGTCGGTGGGCTTGCTCCAATCTCCTCTGTCCCCGCTCGGTTCCAGCAACCAAGTTAACTGAAACTAATCTCAACATCAAATTTCCAAAACCGAGATCAAAACCACATCCTCCAGGAAAAAAAGATGCTGTAAGTGTGATGGTCTCCATCATCGACCCTGAGCAAAGGGGCTGGCCCTTATTCTTATAGCAAAGGACATTAGTTTAAAGTTCCCAATGTGTATGCTCAGCCCCATGCCAGCGAGAGTGCACAATGACCTCCATTCATCCGGAAAGCATCCTTTCTGCTGCTCCAGCTTGAAAACACTGAATGACATTCCTATTCGTTTCCCATTCAAAAGTGAATAATCAACTAATAGGTTAATTTTGACAGGACATTGGCATCTCATGGGGACAGAGGGCACGATCCACATTTACAGGGAAGTTGAAACAGTGCTTGGGAGCTGAGGAAAGAAGGGGATGAAGTGGCACAGTGTGAAAGTCTGGGCATTAGCTGAGCAACCTGTGCAGGCATTTCAGCTGTTGGTGATGGAGGGCTGCACGGGAAAAAAATCCAGCCCTCTTTTTAAAAGCAGTAGCTGTCTCAAGTGTAAGCAGCCAGGGCACATGTAGTTTGGGTTGGTTTTTTTTCAAATAATTTACCTTCTCTGAGCATGGAGGCTTTATATTTGGGTATTTACACTGTTTCAGATCACCGTTTGACTTCTATCACTTAAAGATGTATCAGCTGTAAAGGTCTAGCATCCTCACCACTACTAGGTAAAACTTGATTAATCAGGTCCACGATCCTTGTGCCAGGAGAACCTTTCAGCAACACATAGGCAGAGGGTCAACTCCTCTGTCATCCCTCATCTAGTTCTCCAGCGTCATCACTAGAATGGCAGGCACCACAGCTGGGATCAGACTTTGGGCTGCTCTAGATAGGATCAACATGATGGACAGCCAGCACTGGAGCAGCAGAGTACACAGCCTAACTCAGGACTTCACTTCTTGCTTACCAGAGCTTATAGTCCCTAGCCACCACCAAGCAACTAGGTCACAGTGAGAATGAAACTACAAAGAAATGACATGGCAGGAGACCTTCTCCTTGAAGCCTTGTGTGCAACACTTGGTGGTTGTTGATTGGTGGCTGTTCCCCATGGCAGGGACCACCAGGCCATCTCCACCTGATTCCCACAGGTCAGCAGCAAGGACTGGGTACAGTCCTCTGCCTCAGGTGACTTCAAAAGCAATTGAATACCATGTAGTGTGATTGTTCATCTAGATTTTCCCGTCAGCTCTGGATGAGGGGCTGGGCGGGAGAGCTGAGCTGAAGCACGGGGGCAGCATAAGACACAAGCAGGCACATGATCTGGGAGAGTGGGTAGGGCTTGACCAGGGTATTCTTTCTGCTCCCCACTCACTTGTGAGCACAGGGTCATCAGCAGACCATACCCAGTACACAATTTTCTCAGCTCGTCTGTGTCTCTGGGGAGGACCTCACCATCCTTCCATGCCACAGCTGTGATTGTGTGAGGCTCCGCACCAACCCATTTGCACATGATGGGCCTTGGTCTGAAACCTGCAAGTTTTATCAGTGCTTGGAAGATCAAATGATGGCTATTTTATGGTACCTAGGAGAGGGCCAAGAGTTTCCCTGAGAGCTCATCCTTCATTTTGAAAAGAGCATCTAATCACTTAGGGGCAGAATAGCAGGACAGGCAAAGTCTCAAACCTTGTCTGAAAGATGGAAAATTTATGGCTGCAAAGGGCAGCGTATATCAAAGAGCTTTTGGCCAAGGCTCACCAATAAAGCAATTCACCTACTGGGTGATGTGAGGACAGAGCAAGATGAAAGTAAAGTTCGATCATTTCTTCCCATCGCAACAAAAAGGTTGATAAAGAATATACTTGATATCAAACAGAGCTTCCTGCTGTCTCTAGTTACCTGGGAGTTTGGAGCCTGCAGTTTGAATAATGTTTCCTCCATAATAGGGTTGACAGCAGAAGTGTGGAGAGACTGATGGGCCTTCACGCAGGCTCAGCTTTTGTAGTTCAGGCTCATTCTTTATTCTCAGAGTGGAGCAGATAATAAATGTGTAAATAAATAGTTACCAATCTTCTGGCATGGTAAAATAACTAGTTGCTTTCTTGCGCTGCAAAAGAATTCAATCATACCAATAGTAAAATCACATCGCTTTGCAACGCTTCTTGCAATTTGCAAATCGCTCGGGAAAGTCATTTGCAGTGTTTGAGATGGAGCGTGGGTAACACTAAATGTGTCTGCCAACAGGACTGAAACAAACAGCCACGATGAAATTTTGGGAAAGTTAAGTGCTTATAAATAATAAAAAATTGAGATTTTTCCCTCCATTTTGTTTATAATAACAAGTCCATGCTAAATTCTGACTCAGTCTAACGTTATTAGCATATTTCTTTGTTTAATATGAGCTCCGAGGAAATGATAACAGAATGGAATTTTTATCAAAAGCCATGGTCCTATTTATAAAAATATCAGGATTTCCACTGAACCGCAATGGCTGTTGAGCTCTGGGTTTGTCATATCAAATTCATATATCTTGGAGAGATTTTTATCCCTTAGTTCCACAACCATGTAGTCACAGTGAAATATTTTAAATGTTTCTAACTGTTTTGGTTGTTGTTTTGTTGTTGTTGCTGTTTTGTTGTGGTTTTTTTTTTTTTAGTGATACATACATCATTTAACCCAATGATTTTAACAGCAGATATAAGCCAGAATAAGGTACAAATGCTTTGTATATGTCTAAGCAAATGATGCATTTCAACAGCTATTTTCCATTAAAATGTGAGCAGAGAGTGTGCTGTTAATAATTTTTAAACTCTTTGCTACTGCCCAGCCCTATCTTTGAACAGGCTGCCCTGCACTTCTGTGGTGCACCGAGGCAGGTCAGGGTTGCTCTAAGGAAAACACGCTGTCAGCATTTACATTACGATTTTCAGAGTGCAGTTAAGTGAGATAAACTGGGTAGTTTTAAGGAGATGCCCAAGAAGATGAGAGGGAATATGCCCTGTGAAAGTCTCCTAAATTACAGCATAATCTCTGAGGAAGACCTTTAGAGATGACTGGAAGTACCATTATTCCCCTCAGCTTGGTGCTTCAAAGGCACTTTTTTTTTCTTCTTTTCCCTTCTGTGAGGAACTTGTTCTCAGGCAGCTTGAAATGAGAGCTGGCTGAATTTTTTTCTTTTGCAAAAAGTAATTCAAATGAGAACTGATTCTTGGACATAACATTACTGCAGAAAAATCTGTTTCAGTATTTTATTTATGGTTGAAAATGCAAATTGTTAAAATTGAAATAATTTCTGTAAGATATTTCCATTTTTTTGGTCAAGTGGTATTTCTTTTTAATTCACAGTCAAAATGCCTGTCTGAAATTGCCTTTTTGAAAACTAAGGCATTCACTGTTTCAATTTTAGTTCTGTAGTGACAACAAAAACATAAAGCATTATAAATTTTGACAGAAATGGGAAAGAAAGAAAGAAAGGGGAAAAAAACTAAGGAAAAAACCACTGTCGTTTTCCACTCAGCTGTGCTGACAAATATCTATCTTAACACATTCGTAAAATATAGCCCAAAACAACATGGGCCAAAATTTTCAAAAATTTGATGTTCTTTTCTATCCTGGTGTTACAGAAAATGCTTCTTGTTCTCAAAAGGTCAGTACCCTGTGCGAAGCTAGTACTCTGAGAATGCAACACAGATTTTTGAGTTTCAGATGGCAGCTAAGCATTAGCAGCATCCTTGACATCAAATGGCTAAAACCCATGCTCAAAGTTAAATACAGCCTAAATGTAATGCTAACCAGCTGCATTGACACTTCATTAATTAGCAAATTAATGCCTTCAGCAAATAGCCTGCCTGCACACTTGGTGTCTGTTTCCTCCACAGATCTCTCCAGGCAATATTAGCATCTCGAGGAGTAAATACAATTACAACGGGTGCAGATTTGACTGCCTGCATCAGTACTGATTTAGGTGATGAGGTAAAAATCTAAAGGTGTCGATGAGTTAGTGCTATCCTGCTGCACAGTAGCATCATAAGCTGCCATTATACCGGTCTTACGACGGAATAAACAGCTTATGTTTAAGGTACTGGTTTTATTTAAACATGTCTCTGTCTGACACAGCAGCCACCGAATCCCTGACTTCCAAAGCGGAGGCCGACATTAGGTCTTTGTCTTGGCAAGAGCATTCAAGTGCAGCAGCAACTGCATGGGGAGCTCTTTGCCTGTCCGGGAGCAGCTGTAGCAGAGAGCTGTTGTAGGATCGCAGTTTTTTGAAAGTGAGAATTTCACTGAGAGGTTCAAAATGTCCATGTTATAAAGAAAATTTTAAAGCAAAAAAATGAAAGTGAACAAACCCAACATGTTTTACTCTAATGACTAAATTTTTTGCATTCTGTGGAGGAAAGAAGGAAGAAAATCCCATGCTGTCATAGAAAGAGTCTCTGGATGATCCAAAGTTGTGAACCCTGAGGAGAGATGGAGTGAGCAAATGGGACTTAACTGGAAAATCCACTTAGAAGCAAACAGCACTATGATCTTTATGGAGACAGGATCACACTCTGTTTGCAGAGGGACTCCCTGTTTCAAATCACACATGACTACATGCTCAGCCTGCTTCCCCTCAAACACTGCCCAAAACCAGAGGTGGAGCACTTTGATTGTGATGTTGGAGTTCTTCCCATAAGTTTACTGCACGTTCACATCCACAAACCCTGAGAGATGCAGCCAGATTTTGTGCTGTTTGAGGTCTGAGGTTCAGATCCAGGACTACTCTCCATTGTTGTGACAGGTTATTCTACCCACATTGACTCTTTCTAGGGGACTTTCTTCCAGGTTTCAGCTGGTTTCAAAAATAATTCTACATCCATAACAAACAAAAGTTTCACCATAAAAATCCCTGTTATGCTCCCTCCAGCTTAGCAGTTGAGAACTCGAAGGCACACAGGCACAGCATCCCTACCACAGAGAAGAGTTATTTTAGGGATTTGTTCCAATTTCCTCTTAATATAGATGTGCTGGCACAACCTTCTGCTGACAGGTGAATGCTGGTGGAAGAGCCTGCAATTAGAGCAACTGAGCTCTGCTTCCTCTGGGAGGGCCACAGTGGCCCCTGAAGCTCCAGCAGAGACCTGGGCAGGATCCAGCAGCCTTTCTTTGGTCAGCTCTTCACGAGAAAATCTGCCAAGCACAAGCCACACTCTCAGGGTCTGCTTCCTAAATCTGCCAGGCAGGTTGGTAACTCTTTCCTTGATTCCTCAAGGCAGTAAGACAGTCCTTCACAGAGGCAGGTATATGGGTGGACAGACTCAGTGTGAGATCTAGCGATGAGCTGTACTAGATGGGTTTATTATAATTATTATTATTATTGATGGCCCTTTAGTGATCATAAGGAGGTGGCTCCCCCTTCAGCAGGCTGCTGCCAGGCTGCAGTCTGAAAACACGCCTGAGAAAAGGGGGGATGTTTTGATGCCCAGCCTTGCTCACCCCCCACTGGCATGAGACATCTCCCCTGGGACTATACCTGTGCTCCCACCCAGGGGATCTGCTGGCCTGGGATCTGCATGGCCCGTATAGCAGTTTGGGCAGTGACACCAACCCAGGAGTGAACATTTGAGAGTCTGACTCCTGAGTTAGGGCCTCACTGGATCGATGTCTCAGTTATTGCAAAGTCCTGTATTTCTTGCATGAGAGCCAAAACAAAGGCAGCAAATGGTTTCTAAGTCTTTACTAATACTTTCACATATTTTAACTGGAAGCAACAGGATAAAAATTATTATTTAACATCCTTAATTTCATCACATATCCTAAACCATATGTTTTATATGTACTTTTTTACATATGACTGTCATGCTCAGTGCAGCATGAATACTCTGTAAAAATCATATTCTTGTAATTAGAGGACATCATGACTGCTCCAGAGATATGAAAGATGAGTTGCCTTATATAGCCTATGAAAGACATTTTTCTGCACACTGCTTTAGAGGAACTAAGCAGTTAAAACATGGGAGCTGCCGTCTGCCTTTCCAAAAATGCGCAAACTCAGTTTATTGTCAACACATGTCAATATATTTACTTGCACTGAGGAAATGGCTTCTGTTGATTGTTTTCAACCAGGCTGATGCCTGTATGCCAGATTTGCAAATCAAATGTTACCACTACTACATTTCTGGCACAAGAAATCAGAGCAGCAACTGCAGTGCTGAAAAACGTCTGTCTTTCACAGTCACCTAACAGCATTTGCAGACAGGGATATGAGAGTGTAGCTTTTTTCCAGAGAAGCAATAGTAAAACTCAGGTTAGTCTCCACTGAACCCATTTCAGGAGGCTGAGGGGCATTGCTGAAGAAAGCACTCCCAACTGACTGAGCTTTTTAGCTATTAACTGTCCTTGGATGCTTTTATGTTTATCTTTTGGCAATAAGGAAGGAAGCTATAGGAAAGAACCAAACTCAACAGAACTCCAAGCTATTTACAAGTACTATCTCCTGGTTTAAGGGAGCTGCACCTTCTTGTAAATGTAGACAGCACACACACTTGAGCTGTAGACCAGCTCAAGTATCACAGACTCATGGACTCAAGCAATGCTGGTTGGAAGGGATCCCTGGAGATCATGTTGTCCTGCCCCCCATTTGAAGCAGGACCATCACCAGCACTGAACCAGGTCAGCTGTGGCAGTTGTGCACTCATCAGAAGACTAGATGTAAGTCTAAATACAGCTCTTCTATCAGTCTTCAGCCCACCCATGTCTTTAAGAATGTTTCCATTTGCCTTGCTCTCATGACATGCGATCCACCAGCACGTAGTTTGGAAGAGGAGCGATGATAGTGGCAGGCAGGGGGGACATTGAAGCTTGAGTACCTGGAAGCAGTGGGATCCAGTATAAAACCTGGGAAACACAAGATCCTCTACTAATTACCTTTGGCCATTAGCAAATCCAAGACTAATTAGCCTTCCAGAAAAAGAACATTTCTCATCTTAAGCTTGAAGTTTACTGGAAGCTCCAAAGGTTTTTTCACTACAGCCACCTGGCTGAGATTTTCCTGTGAGTGAAGAGAAGGTGCATGTTTCCTCTGCCATTATCACTACCATCTCAAACACTCCCTAACTTGTAACTATTTCAACTTAAAACATGGTGCAGCACAGCACAGTTTAGTTGCATGCACACCCACGCACGTTGCATGTAAGCACTGGGAGTGAAGTGTCCAAAGCAGAGTGGAGCAAATACAAATATTTATGTTTATCTTACACGAAATTTTGTACAAATAACTTTTTTTTTTTTTAAGTCTACAACATTGTACACATTGTTCAAAGACATTCAGCTTCTGATGATCCTGAACGATTTTGACCCTTCTGAATTTGATGGGACTTTTCTCTGGGAGGACAGTCCATATTCAGGACTGAAGCTTGTTACAGCAACAGAGTCTGGAAAACAGCATGTGGAATCAGTCAGTACCAGTGTCTAGAAGAAGAATAGGCTCAGCCTTGAATGTTCATGTTGGATATTGTCTGAAAAGTTGCCCGTCATGTAACTGCTTGGAAGCTCTGGCAGTCGGGGATGACACGCTCCGGCTTCCCTATTAGACCCCCTGCGCCTCTGGGACAAAGGGAACTGCAGGCTCCCAGCCAAGCACATACATTTGCAAACTGCCGCCAGTCAGTTCCCAAGGCCAGGGGCTGGATGCCATTGACAAAGAGATGTGAACCGCAGGCGTAGCGTGCTCTGCTCTCCCTGCCGAGTGAGTGGCGCTTCTCATGGCGCTTTTTCTTCCCCTCACTGCCTGCAAAAGCTTGGCCTGAACCTGCTTCTGATTTTTCAGGTTTTTAACCAGCCCCTTCCACCTGGCAAAGGAGCCACTGGAGCATCGTACATTCCTCATCAGCATCCCCTTCAATGTAGGGACACTTATCTGCCAGTACACATGGCGCTGCATTCTCTAATCCATAGCTTGGAAGATCAGAGCTTAGTAACCCTGCTGGTGACTCAGTCTGATGTTACAGGTAGATGTGAAGAGCAACAGCAAGCAATGGATATTCCCAGAAAAGGTCTCAGAGCTGTGTGAATCACAGACACCGGGTTTATGCTTGCTCGCTTGACTTTCACTTTGCTGCTTTCCTCCAGTAATGGCCTGTAGGGCTGAGGGGATACAGAAAGGAAATCCTCTATGAACTGCAGCTTCTACTTGGAGATGCTCAGTGCCTAAGCTCATGTTCCTGTTATGCTGCTCTCCCAAATCATCACAAATCCAAACAGAGGTTAGGGGTGGGGGGGTTGCCAGTGGAATTAGCCCTCAATCTGCCCTGAGTTTATACAGGTTTGAGATGAGATGAATTACCTGAGTCCTTTGGACAGAAGCTGATGAAGCACACAGCACCAGCCCTGTAAAAGGCAGCCACAATCTCACCATGTCTCCTGCGCTAGGTTTAGTTGCCCAATGTAAGCATTGAAAATGACTTGACAAATATTGCTATTTGGCCACATCAGAGCAAGATCCAGGGAAAAAAACACATCTCCAAATAGCCCGTGAGACAACGTGTAATTCCTGCCCATCCCCTCCTTAGAGGGTACCAGGGCACAGGAGACAGGGGATGCCCAGTGTTTAGAGAATGACCAGTGCTCATGAAACCCTTTCCTCTGGCTCTTTGATGGTATCACATGCTGTCCCTGTCTCCTTCAGCCTTTCTCTCTACTTGATCATTTTTGCCATCTCTGTGCCTGGGGCCTACTTCTCTCTGAGGTGTTCCAAAGATGTAATGGGGACACTCATTCTCAGTCCAGCACCAGCACTAACTCTCAGGTGGCTTTTCACTAGCAACTTGCCTGTTGGCTAGGACATGAGTGCTTGGGCCTGCCACACATGCTCAGTCTTCTCATGTGGGACATGTCACTGAAGCAGAGGAGTCATGACGCTGTGTACCTAACATTGTATGCAGAGAGAAAGGGTCTTCTTATTTGGAGGCTGAAAATATTAAACCTGCCTGGAGGCCGAGTTATTCATAGCACAATTGCATCCTAATTCCGTGCCCTTGGCCTGACAGGGTTTTATGTGTGGTTTTCCTACAGATTGTTTTAACCACACTTAAATGAACCCATGGGAAAAATCATCCCAGGCCACAGCTACTCCTGAACCAAGAACTCTTCTACACTGTAGTTCTTGCCATAAATGTTTCCAGTGCTATTGCAGCACTCTTCCCTTTTTCCCTGTCTAGTTATGAAATGGTGGGTTGCAACACTCCTCCTTTCCCAGTCAGGGACACCCCAGCATATGCAGCCCAGTTGCAGAGTACCCAGGTGATGCTCAGTCTGTTGCAGTAGCACAGTACCAACGGATTTATCTTTTTTTATTTTGCTCATGGCAGAAGTGGATTGTGACAGTCAAAGCCTTCAAAACTCCCAAGCACAAGGACTGAGAATTCTGCTGGCTTGGGGACATTACATGTATCTACAAGATGAAGCAATACCAGGAGTTAAATTTGATGAGGGAAAAAAATGGCAGTTCATTATTGTACATTCACCTCAGAGAATACATATAAAATACATATTAAATACTCTGACTACTCTTTTTTTTCCAGTAGAATTTCATTCTTCCCATTATGCTTCAGACTGAGGACCTGAGCAAGCTTTGAAAAGTACACTGGATCCCAAGAGTCCACTAGGCTGAATGATCACTGCATTGCTGTGACCCTCTCATGTGTACTCCACAGATTTTTGCAGAGCAGAGACCTCTCACTATCACAACTCCCAATTTACTTTCACATCTTTAGGCTAGGGAAGAGAACTGACAGAAATAGAGGTGTTTTCCCTCCATTTTCAAACCCCACTCCCAAACACTCAGACTATTTGTGAACACACAGCAAACATTATGGTTTTGCCATTTTCCTCCTTTTTCACCCTGCCTAATATTTTTTCCTTTTCAGCAGTGACTTGGGGTGTGTAAACTTCTGGCTACAGTAAATGTCACTGGTTCAAAAACATTTTTGCCATTTGTCTAGTTTTTAGATACGGTCTTCACATTTTTTTCTCCCAGTTTAAAGCTGAAACTTAACTCAAAGCAGTGAGAACTGAGAATGACTTTACTTTTCAGCCAGACTTTCATCAAACCAGAAAAAGCAGCAAAAATCTTCCTTGCATCAGGCATTGCATTCAGAGCCCAGAAGAATTAATACCATTGTCATAACCAGGAGAAAAATCCCGTGAGGCTGAATATGCACACACACATGCAAATACAACATACACGCAAATCCAAATTTTTATGAGCAGTGCCATCAGCAGAGAGATTGTTTATAGTTGTCAGCAATTTATAGCTTTTAAATGCAATGTTGGAATGCAAATAACTTTCCCCATCCCCTTCTCTTAGTGATCTGCTCATGAATAAGGTTGAAAGGAGCCTGAGCTGGAGACCCAACTGGGGAGAATGAGGAGACAGGGAGCAACTCAGCCTGTCCCTGCTTTCTCTCGGCCCCTGGAGATGTCATCCTGTGGCCATGGGATCTGCTCCTAGCTCAGCATGAGGACTCACTCGATGCACATGACTCCTACCCCAGGCAATGAAATGGTAATAGTGCTTACCCTGCCCTGCAGCAAAATTGTATAAACTAGCATTAAACTAAAAAACCTCAAGCTTTCTGGGACTTTTGACAGGAAGCTGAGGTTTCTCCTTTCCCTGCAGGACAAATGGCCATACTAATTCTCTTCTTTTTCTCCTATCTCTTCAGATGAGTAAGGAAAAATGAGATATGGAAAACTGTTTTTTCATGTCTTACAGTGCCATTCAACACCAAAACTGCTGAAGTCGGATCTATCACTGCTTAGTGGTGCTACAATTTATTGGCACTCCTGGGAACGTGCTTTCTCTTTATGCAGTTACATTCTGATTAACAAAACTTGCCAAAGGATGCTCTCCTAGACAGCCACCTTTGCCCGGACTGCCCAGAAACACTGAGAAATGCAAACTATCTGCCTCACCTCTCACACTGGTGAATAACAGAAAGGAATGAAAGAGTTTACGGTACCAGGCAGATGTGAACTAAGCTGCTGGTCTGATCCCAAGCAAGGAAAGGAAGAGCTCATTAGCAAACATTTGAGTTCTCAGTATCTTAAAGAAATAAAAGAGGAACCCCAAGCCACTAACTGTTGAAAAAGAAAAACAAAATAAAACAAACCAAGACATAACAAGTGTTTCCAAATGCTTAAAATTGAACAATATTAGGAGCATCATCTAAAGCCCATGAAAACTCTGAGAGATTTTTTGGTGGGCAGAATTTATGGGTCAACATTTCCAGCTTCTTTTCACCACCTCCACAGACAAGAAAATCCCGTCACATTTTGAAGAGGCAGATGAGGCTTTGCAGTGCTCACACGGTCACAGAATCAGGCTTTTGGAAAGAGGCATTACCATCACAGCAACTGGCAGCACTGGGAAAGAGGACTGAGGAGCAAGTGAGCCGCAGTCGCGTGGAGAAGGGCACGGGGAAAGGCTGCCAGAGACTAAACAGGGACACAGATTTTATGATCATCATGTGAGTTTGCAAATCTATGTGGCAGCCTAGTATTTGTAATGCATGCCAATACACACATATATAAAGTATAAGATACAAGAAGCAATCTCATGCTAGAGCTGGCAAGAGTGCGTCTTGGTCTGAAGAGCTTTGGTTTTGTCACACAGAAATATAAATAACATTTTTGTGCCTTAAATTATTTTTCGTAGAGGTAACAAGTCCAGGGTTTTTAGCACTTTTAACAGTTTAAGCTAACAAAAATAAACTATCTATACTGTTGCTTCAATTAATTAAGAGAGATGAGTAGGAAATTAATTTTGCTGGGTTTAAATGGCAATCTCTGCAGGAGTGATCTTTTTCAGACAAGATTATCAAGATCGTTATCAATATTATCATTTTTTAAATGTGGAAAGCAAAAAATGCAAACACTAAAAAAAATATCCAATGGGTTAATTTTCATCTGAAAACTGTAAATATTTTCCTGTCACTTAAAATTTCAGTTTATCTTTTAGAGGTAATTTTCAATTTTCTAATTTTTTTCTCATCTTCTTTAATTTTTTTCCGCAAGAGCCCCCATGTGGAGGCAATGTTTTTAAAATTAAGGCAAGCAAAGCAAAATACATGTCTTTTGGGATTAAATCTCACTGACAGAAGTGTGATTTGTTTTTTTGCAAATCCTTCAGATTCTTCAACTGCTCTGCATTGAGGCTCTTTATAAAATCTGCAAAAATCTAAAGCAAGTCACAAACAGTACATACCACCTCCATATATGTAATATTTAAGAAGAGGGTTTGCTTTAGAAATAGATAGCATGTACACTGGGGCTGGATTGAATAGACAGAATGAAGGTAAATAAACCAAATGAAATGTGTCATTTGCCACAGTGGAAACTCTAAGTGTGCATTTGTTAATTTTTAATTATACAGATTGGGGAAATTCTGCCATTCAGCAGAGACAAATTAGGCTTCAGATGGAAAGTAGAATTCAGGTCAAGTAAGCAGCTGCAGAAAAAAAATAAAATAAATATTGTCGTTTGCATTATTAAGATTCAGATCGACAGGAGCTAGATTGAGATTCTACACTGGCAGAGGCAAAACACAGCATTTTTCCCAAATAGTTATGTGGGAAAGGCTTTCAGATTCCTCCAGAAGCTGTGAAAGTCTTCATTTTTATGTCCTCCCACAAAGCACCTCAGGTTGTTTTACACTTGGAACATTGCGAATACTGGTGTCCTATTCTACGGGAAGTAAGTACATCTATAGAAATTTTCAGGATAGAATCCTCTAGTTTCTTTCAATCTATTCTGTTGACAAGATCAGTGTTATGACAAACATTAAAACTTCAGTGTTGAAAACAATTTCAAATAAATATATCACTCCAAAACATAAAATAGTGGTAATGTGAAAAGTAAATATATGTGAGGATATAATTATGTGATGATTATTGTTAAAAAGTATTTGGGTTTTCTATGATTTAAATGATTTTTAAGTTATTATTTTATACTTGTCATCAGTCTTATGCAGAAATACAATATATTCTCTGTTCAGAATGGCAAGAGCTTATGTGTATTTTTAAAGTTAGTTTCAAAACATCTCTTGCCTTTAATAGGCTTATGGCAGTAGCTCCCTTCCCATTCAGCACTTTACACCATGATCACCCTTCCGACAAGTGCTATTAAATAGCAATTGCCACAGCTTCTCCAGAATCGCCCAGAGAATTGCAGCCTGTGACCGCAGCCTGCTCAGCATCAGTTCTGCATTCTGTTCAATCCCTTCCTAAACAAACTCAATATGCATTTGTCTGGTGGTTCAGGATATCGTTCGGGAGAAAATGTCACCCTTGAAATATAAATGCTCGAGATGAGAGGTAGCAACTAGGACAGAGTGATACTGTAAACATCTAATTCAATGTTTTGGCATGGTCTAATATCTGGCTTGCAAACGAAAATGTGGAGAAGGGACGGGGGATAGCAGAATATTTCATGACAGACACGACAATGCTGTTTCCACCCAGGAAAAATCATCCAGCCTCTGAAAGACACACAGGATGCCTTCACAAAACTGAAATGGATTCATGTTCATTGAAGTCATTATTAGCCACTGAAACTATAAGTAATCATTTAATAGATTTTTAATCCTATTGCTTACAGCTAGAATGCTTTTATACCTCTCTGCCAACTGTATCATTGTAAATTACTTGTTTTAATGTTGGCTTGTTATACAGCATGTTCTCTCGTTAAATAGCACGCTAAAAATACTTTGCATCGGTTGAGACTGGCATATAAAACGCTTTGTGTTTTAATCTCAGCAGCATTTGTGAGACTTTCTGCATAATATTAGTGGGAAAAGAGATGGAAGATTTAATATAAAATTCTTCAGATAAAATACACCACTTGCCGTTTATAGCTTACACAGGCCAATACTTTTCTCAGTAGCTGTACTATGCCAATTTCTGCCCATTTTTGCAATCTTCGACACTGAGAGTTGCTTTTTTCCCCAAAGCGTTTCCTTTCCCCAAAAAGCTTCCAGCCCTGCAGAAGTGCATCGCTACAGAGACGTGTGTTTGAGCAATCCCAGCCCTTCAACCAGATCACACACCTCACCTCAGCACGAACCTCAGCGCACAAGCAGATATGAAAAGATCTCCTTTTCTCCTCACAAATTACACAGACTGACAGAATGTTAAGGATTGGAAGAGACCTCAAAAGATCATCTAGTCCAATCCCCCAAGCACTTGGCTTTTTACGTCGCTTTGCAGAGTGTAAAGATATTCCTCAAATATCTGGTAAAATCCACCGCGTTAACACCTGCTTTCGCAATCATAAACTCGGGAGCATCATCTAAGGCAAACACAAAACGAAGGGCCCGTTATTTCTGAGTAACCGGACCAGGCCAGCCCCGGGCTGGGAGTCGGGCCTCTCGCAGGGCCGAGGATGAAGGCAGGGGCCGGGCAGCCCCCTCCGGGCTGTGCCCCCCTCTGTCCCCCGCTCCTCCTCGGCCGCCCCCGGCCCGGCCCCGGTGCTGCTGCTGGGCTGCACTGACTCCAAGCGGCTTCGTGCAGCTACTGCAAGGAAGCGCAACTTCGGGGTGGTTTGGGTAGGCTTGAGGGAATCTGCAGGGCTGACTGCCTCCTTAGGCTCGGCACGGCTTTATCCCGTGAGTAATGACACGGGTTTTGTGGAGCTTTCCTGATGAAAGGTATTTCTGTGCGTGCCTGCGCCAGAATCTTTATAGACAGGATATATGGAGGGGGTCGGGGCAATCCCAAGCACCGATATAGGCTGGGTAGTGACTGGTGTGAGAGCAGCCCTGAAGAAAAGGACTTGGGGGTAGTGTTGGATGAGAAGCTCAACATGAGCTGCCAGCGTGCACTTACAGCCCAGAAAGCCAAGTGTATCTGCATCAGAAGTGTAGCCAGCAGGTCGAG
>WEIS01088157.1:0-37587 GCA_013389965.1 Todus mexicanus | reverse complement strand
TCTCTCTCTCTGTGTCAAATCACACCAGCTTAGAGATACCAACTTCACCTACCTTCACAAATTCAAGTAGCGTACGGAGCAACACCACACTGCTTTTAAGACCTGAATTGTGACACTCCCGTGGTCACTCGTCTGCTTCTGGCAACCTGTCCTGAGAGCTCGTGATGTCCGAACCCCCGCTCCGCTCCCCCGTATCATTAACTCACTGGCTAGATGGAAAAGAAGTGTATCCAAAGCCCACAATGGCACGTTAAGGTCGAAGAAAGCATTGGTAAAGGAGAATAAAACTACAGCAGTTTGTTCAGCCTACTCTTAACTAAAGGTTGAGCCACTGCAGAACTCCACCTCCAGCCCAACACGAAGTCCCATTGTGTCACCCCCTCGCCAAGACATTCTTTTGTGGTACGTTACTGGCACTTTATGTCAGTCTCATATGGTAGATACATGCACATTTGTCTGTGTGTTTACATACAAAAGGTCTGATAACAGTAAAACATTGTTCAGAGAGATATAAAAAACCCAAGGAGTTGCATTAGCCAAAAAAAGTGTTTTGTGAGAAACAACAATAAAAATGATATAACCACAGCTTTTCTTTTCTTGAAAATTAGATAAATACCCAAAGCTATGATTTCACTTGGGGCCTCTGTACCTTGACAGGGAGTCCAATGGAGTATATCTGAAGGCACTTAATATCCTCTACTCAGCTGTAAGATGGTTGCACAGGGAGCTGGGGAGCTTGGGATGTGACTTGGGGCATGGAGGAGAGAGATGGATGAAAACAAGCCCTGAAGAGCTGTGATCCACACAGCACCAGGCGCTGAAATGAAAACAAACGTACAACCCAGGTGTTGAGAAGGTCTCTCTTGAAAAAGAAAACTGCCAATTGCAAATGTCTTTGTGTTTCTATTGACAGAGCACTTCATGCAACTCTGACAGTGCATCATACACTCTTAGAGATATTTAGCTTTGTCAGTTCATTGACCTCCTCAGTCCCCGCTTCCTCACAGTCAGCCTTCTCCGCGGCTTTGCCAAACCTGCACCTCTCCTCTGCTTTCACCGCATCTTTCTGGAGCTTCTTGGCGGAAGGAAGGATGTCCTTGGTTTCTGAGTTATCTGTGCCATGGGCTATCTTATCAGAATTCTGTACAGAAGGCACCAGGTTGGCAATCTCATCTGTCGGAGATCGCCCAATGCTGCCATCCACTTGAACCCGAATGTCTGGGGATATAGACAACTGGTGATGTGGCACGATCCCATTGTCCGTGCATTTCGGGTAAAGGTAGGTCTTCATCTGACCTTTCCCCTTCACATTGACTGTCCCCCTATAGTCAAAGTCATACCCCATCTTGTTGAGGATGCGGTAGCTCTCCTCACTCACCTGTATGCGACACTCAACGCCAGTGGTGTCCATTCTGCTGGCAATGTTCACAGTGTCACCCCAAATGTCGTACAGCAACTTGGTGGTGCCGATGACCCCAGCAGTGAGGGGGCCGTGGTTAAAGCCAATCCTAAGTTTAAAATTAAACCACAGCATGTTGTTGTTGAAGTCATCCACCACCCGCATCATTTCTTTGGCAAATTCAAAAAGGGTCTGCAGGTGCCCATGGGGATGGTTCTGGTCCTGACACTGCGAGGTGTTCAGTCCTGAGGCGGCCATGTAGGTTGCCCCGATGGTTTTGATTTTCTCAATGCTGCTGTAATGCGGGTTGCTCAGCAGCTCGTCAAAATCCCCAATCAACTCGTTCAGGACTCTGTAACACTCTTTGCCTCCTTCGTAATTCTCTTCATAGAACTCGCTGAAGTTCACAATACTTGCAAAGATTACTCCGCCGCTGTCGTGGTTTTTGGAGTAACTCTGGGAAACTTTCAGCTGCTCAGCCACGTGGTACGGAATAATATTCCTCAGCAACCAGTCAGCTTGATCTCTCATGTTCTGAATTTTGGTGCGATGATGGTCAGCCTCCACATCTCCATGGTAGTGGAGACGGTAACTGACCTCGAACTCTCGATTCAGAAACCAGACCAGAAGGAGCAGAAGGAAGGAAACCAAAATCATTTCCTGGCCGATCAGGTCTGCTGGCCTCTTTGTGTCATTTGGCACCGAACTGTTGCACGGGCTTTTTCTGGAGCTGGAAGCAGAAGAAAGAGGAGAATATGAAAAGTGCATTTAAAAAACACAGAGTTAGGGCACTGCCATTTCTGCTCTGTAGTTAGAAATCCTTTGCTCGAAAAAGAAATGTAGGAAGTGTACATTACATACTAAAATATAAAGTGTGCTTCCAAGAACTTCATCTGCTGCTAAGCATGCTGAAGAATTCACTTCATTCTTAAACTCACCGAGACCTTCTTTAAAGGGATATTACCAGGTTCAGTGACATAGAAATTGCTCAGCCTTTATGGTTGTCCTACTTTACAGACTTCACCAAGGAAACAGCTATTGTTATATCTAAATACATAGTTAAAAGCACTAACGGCACATAAATATGTATCTAAAAATGCTTAACAATGCCTGTGGCTGTGTTTAGATACGTGTGTGCAAATGTATGTCTGTATGGGGGGGAGTGGAGGACGTTCTGCGGAATTTGTTTTTTTGTATTACCCCCAATATTCAGAAATATCTGTTATATACTCCCAGTACCTTTCCCTTATCTCCCAGTCAAAGAGCAGCCATCTTCACAGCGTGCCTTTAATGGTAACATGTGAAGACTTCAGAAGAAGATAACCCTGTACGAGACACTTCACTGTATGAAAGTGGCGAATACGAGTTGACACCTTTTGTACATTATAACCACGCAAGCTTTTAATGGTGGTGACAGAAAGATTCTCCAAATGCCAAGATATTAAAAAAAAAAAAAAAAAAAATTTAAAAAATCATGTTTCACATAGATTGAGAGCAATATCTCAAATCCTTTCGACACTTTGTCGACTGCCTGTGCTGATGATGAGGCATTGATGGAGCATGTCTCCAGTGCCAACCCGCCCTACCAAGGAGACATCTGTAGCCTACAATCTCAACGGTCTGGAAAGATGCAAAGACACAAATTTAATCTGAGAAGACACCACCCATGGGATCCTAGAAACAAAGTCTAAACCCAGACAGATTGGCACGCAGTGATTTCTGGAGTCACTTCACTGCATTTTTTTCCCCCTATAAAATTATGCCAAAAAGCTTAAGATTTGATATCAGCAGACACATGCTGAAGTTTTTCAAGTAAAGAGATGGTTTGATATGAGAAAGCATCACATCAACCTTACTTCTTGGAAAACAAGAAGGCAATCTGTATCTCAGGGGTTGTATTTTTCCTATGGAGATAAAAAAGAGATTAAAACTCAAAGCACAGCTGCAGCAACAGCTCAGGAGGAGGAGACTAAAGTTGTTTCTGTACCATGTAAAAACGTATCTAAGTTCATTCCTGGTTCTTCACGTCCCTGGGAGACGTGCTGCCACTTTTGAAATGGAAGCAGTTGAGCCACTGAGCTATAGGACAGACCCAGTTTGCCTTCCTGAATGTTCATTCCCAAATATTAGATTGACAGAAATGCGTGATGAAGCAAAACCACAACACCCTTGTGCAACAAGGGAATGTGCACCATCTCTGGAAGTGTTTGTCTGCTTCTGGTCTTTGTATCTATCAGCTTTTATCACAATGAAGCCTATAGAAGGAAAAGTTTCCTGCAAGCGAAATATTTACAACAGAGAATTTATAAGTTGAACTTCACATTAAAGATAAACCATGTATGATGTTGGAAATGACTCCTTTTGTTTTCCACCATAAATATACTTCTCCCAGGAGAAGGGAAAGTATTTTCATTTTATTGGGTTGGTATTAAAAAAACACAAGGGAAGAATGAAAGAAGGAAATTACTCCCAACTCACGGAATAGGTCCCTACAATCAGGTTCCTGTAATTGCTGGTCTGTCGCTGTACTAAGCCTCCTTCCTTTCTCCCTTACAACTACTTTTCTTACCAGAACCTCTGTTACGAACCTATCCATTTTCTCCTTGGAAAGACATGTCAGAGACTAAAACAAAGTTATTAATGACTAGAATGGTACCAATTCCTGAAGTACAATCCTGGTTACCCATTTCGCAGGTCGCAAAATATCCTTCCAGTTTGGTGGGCTTATAGGACAAAAAGAGGGGAGGATAAGTAAGAGAAAAGACCTTGGAAAATAAATAACGCTGGAGAAGGTGAGGAATGACTCTTGGTTAAGGAGTATGATCCGGGTTCTTTTCAGACCAGTTCATTATCTTCTGTGTCTTGTGGGAAGAGATTTGCTAGAGGATCTGAGCCATGACATGTTGTTCCTTTGAGAGTATGGGTTTGATCCAGATAATCTGCTCTAACATCAAGCATCCCTGCCATGGGGATTTATTTAAGTCACTAAAGGCTTTTTATTTACAGTTTATTGTACAAAATATTCCTCAAAGTACTTTAATTTCTCTTAAATCAATTAGGCAAGCACCACAAATTTTATGTTACAAAAAATAAGTGGCTTGCGTGGAATGCAAGATCTGCCTTTTAAGAAGAAACCACTGCCTCTCATTCACTGCTCCTGAAGCGCCAGCATCTGTGAGCTCTCAATCATCTCCTCGAGCACTGGCCTGACCCTGTTCCCCACGTGGGCGAAGAACCTCAAAGATCTGCCTGGGAAGCGAGTGACTCACTTGTAAGCTGACCTGATTTCATTAATAAAGTAATGGGTTAGTATCTCAAAAAAGAAGGTGCAGTATCTTTTCAAAGCAGGCATTTTTGATCACGATGCAACTGCTACAAGCACTTGTACAAAAAGCCATGCTGCCAGCCCAGAGGAGGGACTGGTTACATCTTACTCATTTGGAAACCAAATTTCTGGATGCTGCAGCGACCAGGTTACAGGATGATACATCATCTTACACAGTCAGTTAGCAAAAACAACTTGAAGCCACGCTTTAGACTGAATACAAGTCCCACCCCACTCACCTGTACTGGGAAGGACCATGCACCCCTCAATCTTTTTAAGGTCTACTTTTTATGAGGTGTTGTAGCAGCAAACTAATTTTAAAAACCATTCAAATTGAAATCTTACACTGACAATGTTTCTTTAAGTCAAATCGGTGAAGTGCTTCCTGGCACAGACGTCTCACTATTAACTTGGCATCTTCATCCAGGCTGTCTGTTGAATATGGAACAAGTGAGAGCTCCGGAGATAGAATCTCCTTTGGCTTGATCACAAATCATAAAGATAATGGCTTTCCACTTATAAAGATTTTTGGAAAGCCATTTTGCTTCTGAGCCAGTAACCTATGTTTGGATTTGGCTATCTTGCTGTATTTAAAGAGGATGCGTGCCTGCTACATCTTAAAAAAAGCACGCAAAGGCGGAACAGTGCAGACATGGGAGATCAAACTGCTGCTTTTGATGAAGAACATGAAATGGGTGCATATTAAAAAAAACCCCAACCCTCTACCATCAAGCTATCTTAGTCTTCCACCTCAAGTGGACTAGCACTGCTGCTCCTCAAGCAGTCACAAGTGGGAAAATGACACATCCTACCTACTCTGAGGTAAGAAATGAATGAAAATGAGAAATATTTCCTGGTTAAAAGATAAAGTTTAAGGTCATGTCTCTTTTGGGCTGGAGAACTGGTCTGTCTGGAAAACACGCCAAATTCCGTATTTTGATTTATGGAGCACAGCGTGGATGGTCCAGAGATGAACTTTGAGCTAAGACTTCATAACCAACTCCTCAGATCTCTCTTCCCATGCAACATTAATCATTATCTCCATTCTTGATCAAGAAAAGGGAATAATCTCATTGAAGGCAAGCAAAAGAAATGAATATGTTTGGCCCTCCTAGGACACAGGAAAAGAGAGAAAGGAACAGCAAAAATTTTGTTAGGATAAGGGGGTTTCAATTTTTTATTAGTTTATCCCCAGGAAAACAGGGGAAATTCTGTTTGCACAGAACTCTAGAAGTGTACAATAGATGATGATGTACATTAAAAGAGCCCTGGAAAGAGAAGCCAAATTCTGGTGCAGCTGAGTGGTATAAACAGAAGAGGATTAACTCCTGGTTCTCTCTTTTAGCTTCCGACACTTAAAAGAGCCATGTTAATTTACAAGTTTGGGCAGTGTCATGCTGGACCAATACAATTCCTGCACTAAACCAGACACAGTGACCAACTAACTTGGCAAAACCGCCGCTGCCAGGCAGCACTTTGTGCTATCAACTCCTGCACCGCACACACGCGGCTCTTCCCCAGCTGAAGGGGGACAGACAAAACACAAATCTAGCACATCTTACAGTGAAAAGTTAAGAGTGAAGTTCGGAGATTGTTTAACAAGCAAGATTATTTTGGTCACTGCTTTATTCGGCATTTCAATTGCAAGCCAGGATTTGCAAAGCAGGCCGAACACTCCAGCCCTGTCTGCGGGAACACCTTCTGCATGGTTCTGTTTCTCACCTGCTCTCACCTCTGCTTGTCACGAGTTAAAAGTTATCCCGTGTATTTGTGGAAGAAAAACATTTTCATGTAAACAACACTCCCTAGCAAACTCTGACAGATTTCTAACACATGACGATGTAGGAACAGTCACTGAAGGGAAGACTGGGTTGTCAATTATTCAAGGCAGAATGAATTATTGATTAGTGATTAGCAGCTGATCAGGAGCCTGCTAAGCTGTTGTCAGTGCTGGGCAAGACGTTTGTAATGCTGTGTAGCACAAAAGGTTCAGTGATTTCACAAACTAAACGCAAACCACTAAGGATCCAAAATCTGGCTAATTCTAAAACATTACTCCCAGTGATTACCACTCTTTAATATTTCTTATGTTGCCATTCCAGCAAATTCCCTTCAGTGTTTTTATTTAGAAAAAAAAAAAAAAGGAAAAACAAAAAATGAAAATCAAGAAATCAAGCTGCCTCTGTTCTTCTGGCTGTAACTCTTCACTCCGGGTTTAGTGAACTGGAGTTCTGTTATGAAAATTGTTATCTTTCATGAAACAAAGCCATACAAAAATAAGACCCATGTATGAAAACCAAATCCAATGCTGTAGTAAGTGCTAACTTCTTGGTGAATAAATATCTAACATGGAAGTACTGTTACCGTCTCTCTGCACTTAAAATCCACACGTTTTCTAAACTACTGTAGGATCCGTGTAGATGAGAGCTTTTAAAAAGTAATTTTGTTTTGATACATGATCCTAGGAAAAGCAACACGCTCCTGAATACACATTTGTTTAGATGAATCACTGAGTCACATTTTCACGGGGTCGTTACTTCAATCACATACAACATCACCCCAGTATCGCCCCCAAATTTGTAATTAGCAAACACCTACTTTCCTAATGCCAAAGACCAATAAAACCACCATAAAAACGGCATTGCACAACTCGCAATAAAATCGGAAGAAATTCGGCACTGAAATAATCGGAGTGAATCTTTAACATGTTTGTTTATAAGGGGCTATTAATAACCCAGGCAAATATTTCTGTTTGCTTGTTTAAGAGTCTGGGGCTAATACTTCATTTGCTCTCCATGCTCTGACCTGCTGCTCTGCCTCAGTGGGCTCAGGGTGGTAGGACTGCCACCGCCGGCATGGCTCAGGCAGCCAGTGTCATAGCCAGCTTTTCCAGCTGCAGCTCCGGAATCCTCACCTGGCCAGCCGTGGAGAGCGGCCAACTTAGAACACTTCTGAATAGTACAAATCAGCCAAGGAAATCAAATAGCTCACGGTGTACAGATAAAGCTTTAAAAACTGCTACTACTAGAAAAACAGATGCTATTTTATATACTCCTCCATAGTTGTTTCCTAGAGATGAAGTTGAAAAAGAAAATAGCATTACATAACTCAGTGATTGCAGCATCATCTCTCTGATCATTTCTGGCCATATCCAAGCGCTCCGTAAAGGAAATTTCGTACGCGAGGAGCTTAAACACGACTTGTCGAACCCATTTGTTCCATTCCCAAGTGTATTACCGTGGATGCAAAGCTTTGCTACATGTAATTGACTGAAAACGTTTCTATCCCTAAACATAAAGATGGTAATCGCATATAAAGCTTACCTGAAGTTCTGTGCCAAGTCGAGATGGAAAGTATCCACGGAGCTGAAATAAATAAAAAACTGGTTTCAGATGGGAAGTTAAAGCAGTGAATGAAGCAGCCAGCCAGGATTTCGGCTGGCATTTTTAAGCTTTTCATTATGCAGACCGTAGGACCAATAATTGCCTCACATGCCTGAGCAGCTTCAGGCAAACTTTGTTTGAACGTGACTTATCTGCACTTTTTACTGGGAAGAAGCAACCAGGCAGGCAGAGGTGGGAGCACCTCTGAAGGGTGGCTGATGGTTGATCAGGCAAGAGGATGCCTGGAACTAGTAATTGTCAAACAATCCAATCTTACCTTGGAAACACAGTAAAGCAATTTCAGGACTCTAAAACCCAGTTATGCCATCATCTTAGCTGACCATACAATGCAAAGACTTTAAAAAACCACACCCCCCCCCTCGCCCCCAAACAACAACAAAACCCCAACAACAAATCCACAAAACCATACCCCAAAACAACAACAAACCCCCAAATATAGAGTCTATTTTTGAAAATGTCATTACAGACAATAAGTAGCTCAGGCAATTTTCCTGTTTACTCGCATCACAATTTCTCTACTGCAGCCAAGTATTACAGCTCTCAGGATTAGTTACTTTTTGGAAAAAGAAGTGAAGAAATCTGTAGGCTGGATTTGCCTGTGATCTGTACAAAGCTGCAATTACTACCATGACAAAAAACGTTATCCAGGCTAATGATGAGAGAAACAAAAAAGTTATTGTTAACAAACAAAGGTTATGGGTCTCACCAGTTCAGTCTGTGTTATTTTGGTTCCTCACCAGTTCTATAAATCACTTTTTCAGGTCAACAGAAGAACAGCTCTATTACCTTCCTGATTTATTTTTAAAAGCTGAAATAATATACTCAGTGAATCTTTGCCCGTTAATGGTCATCACTATTCAAAACACAGGGGAAAACAGCTCTCATTAGCAAAATTTCTGAAGATTTAACATTCATGCCACTCCTTTTGTGGTCAGCACAAGCCAATGCTATGAACTGATACGATAGGAAGGTCTCCACTGCTCTGCGCAGGAACAGCCTTTCCCAATAAAGTTGAAATGCAGTGAAAATCCCAAGTTTTATGTCTGTCCGTCTGCACAGCCTTACTCTAGAGCTTATGAGGAATCTGATTTAGTAATTACATTTCGAATTTGTTCTAAAGCTTTGTGTTGAATATGGAATTTGGAGTTACAGTGACAGCACCAAACCTTCTGATTTTTTTCTGTGACAAAACGCCTGTGCCACGGATGCACAGAGGATTGCTCGAACAGCCACCCAGGGAATGGCAGCCACTGGGGGACCTTCCCCAGGCTTTGGCTTGACTTCCTGCCACTGTATGAAGACTTTTGGTACTACAAAGACATTAAATTACTCTGTTTTAAAAAGCTCTGCCGTGAACCACCATCTGGTTATGCCACGCTAGCTCCATGCAAACAGGCTGCCACGTACATGGCGTAATGAGCTGTGAGAATCCCCCTTGGAGGAGTTATGGAAGAGTAGCCAGGGAGACAGACACATGGTTCCTAAGGGCAAAAATAAATCCAGAGGGGGGTGGAAGAACAACTGGGCTCTCTGGCACCATCAGAAATGCCTCAGAAATTTCTTTAAAAATAGATTTTCAAATACATGGTGATAGGGAATTCTACAGGTCTGATAAGAATAAGTGTGCCCTAGAAACACATCAGTTGAGGACAGTGTCATTTCAAAACACATTACAGGAAAGGGGCCCTTGGATAGCATTCTGAAATCCGTTAAAAAAAATAATTATGCAGAACTGTTCCCAAATAAAATTAAGTATGAGATGCTGGAGAAAGCCACAGCATACACTAAAATCTCATGCATTAGACCCTCACTTCACCAGTGAAGGAAAGCAGATTTGTTGATCTAAACCAGAGCCTGCGTGTGCTGAGGTGTGATGCTCACCTGTCCGGACACAAGGAGATGTAGAGCAGAATGAGCAGCACTGCTCCTACTACGGTTGCCAAGAGCGATCTCATCCAGGAGCTAAGCTGGCAGAAGTTGCAGTACTGCACGATGGTGATGAGAATCGCACAGCACATAAACATGGTGTACTGCAACAGAGAGAGAGAGCGTGAGTTAGCTTCCTTGGGCTGACCAGAGCCCCGCTGCACGTAACTGCTGGCGTAAATTAAAGGAGGTGAGATATGAAAGAAAAGAATCTAATTTTGTCTGCATTCTATGCACAGTAAGTGTCTGGAGACAGCATTTGAAGATGGAGCTCTTCCCTTCAAAGAGCAAGAACACTTCTAGCGCTGGTACTTTGTCACAATTTTCCCTAAATGGAGTTCAGGATTATTGCTTTACACACTCGGTATTTCAGTAACCTTCAACAGCTTCAGCTTACCTGTGCAAAAAGCTCAGTGCCTCTTCTTAATTAAAAAAGAAAAGAGACAAAAAAAAAAGAAGAAGGAAAAAGAAGAAGAAGAAAAAAGGTCAACATTCCTGGTAACCTTCTCTCAACTGATGGGGTTGGACTCTGTTTGAAACACTCAACGTCAAAATTGCACTGCATTGAAAATGGGGAACACATTTGCGCTCAGAGACTTCACCCAGCTGCCTACTTCTACAAACACTTCCTAGAGGACATTATCATCCTGGTCAGCAACAGGTGAATTCCAATAAGAAAATATCTGGCTCAGTATCGAAAGGCAGGTATCAGTCGCTGTCAACAACTGCTGCTTCGTAACTCCACCACTTGTGCCAATTTGAAAGAACAATTTTAGATTTTCTGTTCCAAAATCCCTACCTCAAAAGCCTTTCCCCCTTCCACATCTTTACTGGATAAAGAAAGGGAAGTGCAGGACAGATATATTGCCCCAAATGTCTTCATTTCCCTGAGATACCACCTTATAGTGGTCAACATTCTCAAGGTGTTATGCAAACTTTGGTTTTATTGAGAACATTCAGAACCATCCAAGCTAAAACAGAGACTCCACAATTGCTCTGTGGGGTTCTGTTCCAGCTCCATACTGCATTTCACAGCAGCAAACGATCATTCTCTCTCATTTTAAATTCCCTTCCCAGCTCAAGTGCGGAGACTGCAGATTAGCAAGACTGTAGCATAACAAATAAGCATGTGATCCAGAAGTAGACACAGCGGATGGGAAAAAACCTTACATAATTTACCATTTTTATACCACAAGCACAGTTGTGTTTTTTTTAAAATGACTCAAAAATGGATAAAAGGAATTTCACAAGTGTCCATAAAAAACCACCGTCATTTCAACTTACTTTTTTTTCCCCCTATTTCAGGTCTCCTAAAGTGGCAGAGCACTGGTTCTCACTCCAAGTGATGCCCCAGCATGAAGCCAGCCTATAGAGGGTCAGTACGTGCTGTGTTTTACTATGTACGCATGGCTTTGGAAAGTTTTTTTTTTTCATTGCTGTTTTTTGTTACTTTCGATTTTAGTTATTTTATATCCAGGGTGGGTATAAAATGCTATGAATAAAAAAAAACTTCGCAAAACCATGTCATAGTAAAATAGGACACTTACCTGACCCTCTATAGATTAACTCCACTTCCTAGAGCTCCATGATTGTTGAAACACTGAGCACAAGACGGGTTGGGGACATCTCTTGGAGAGTGAGCCAACAACCCCACGACTCTGGAGGACCTGCAAGAGGAAAGAAACCAAAGTTCACTCTTGGCTTGGTGATGAACACCACAACCACCATCTTGCTGCTGCTGCTTGAAGTAGCCAGGTCAACAACTTGATTTGGACGGGTATCGAGACTACGCTGACAAAACTGTTCTGCCAATGTTATTTTTTTAACGCTTGTTTGGAGAGATGATCAACGATGGTGATGAATGGGATGATATAAAAATCAATGGGTGGATTTGAGGGATTTGGAGATTTTTTTTTGGCTCCCTTCAGGTTAACCAAAACATTCCTACAATTAGTTTCCCAGTAGACATGAGGGAGGCAGATCATCATTAAACTAAGAACATAATTTAAAAAAAAATCAGCTTTGAAATAGTTAACTAACATTCACAAAAGGTAAAAGCTGCAGAATGACTTTAAACGTGGGATGTTAAAGTGTATCAAATACACTCTTCTGGAACTGTGATAACTGGGGAATATGTGTTTAAAGTAGGAAGGACCAAAAAAAACTCTGGTCCACACATTACCCCAGAACAAACACTTCTAGACACCCAGTAACAAAGTGTGACAGAAGGAATCATAAGGATCCGGTTCTTACCTACACCCAGGGCCCTGAAATAGCAAGAGATTTGTGAAACAGAATTCCCTGAAGATGCTGGAAAGGAAGGATCGTACACTGAGCTATCTAAGAGAAACCGGCGGTGAAACAAAATGCCATCTCCAGTTCAGGTCCACTTTATTCACAGGCAGCTTTTAAGCATTGATTTTATGCTACAGTCAACCTTTAAATACAACTCTTCTTCCCTCTCCTTAATATTTAACCCCTTGTTCCCTCCTTCAGACTGTTTTTAATAAAGGAGACACCAAATCCCCTGTGGACCTTTCTGTGGCCGGGCTAAATAAGCCCATTTCTTCCCATTCCTTCTCAGAACACAACTCTTAATATTCCTTTCACCATTCCTGCAGCCGCTGCAGGGTTATCATCTCTGTGTACTGACAGCTCTCTCCTTTCAGTTTCTCATCTAACTCTGCAAAGAAAAACTAACATGAACACCAAGTTTTTCAGTATATGCAGCACCTGTGACTAGAGACCAAATCAAACTCAGGGCAAAGGCAACGGGAAGCCTGAGGGGCACTACCTCCATCGTCCAGAATAAACACCTGCAGAAGTGGTGGGTCTAAGAAAAGAAAAATAGTTATGCAGGCAGGCGTTTATAGGCATCCCTCTCCTCTTTTGTATGTTTTCAAATAAGCAAGTGATTCTATTTACATAACGAGTGAGGCATTTCATCATTCACACAGCCCTATCCTTCCAAAGGATCTGTGTCAGACAGATGTAAAGCACGAGGGAGGTGAAGGGAGACGGCAGGCAAGCAACAAGCTCGGTTAGATCCAAAGCATCAGATTACGAAACGGAGTTCGACAACTTACATGTATATTTGTTTCAAAATCAGAGGTGAAGTGTGAAAAAACTGCAAGAGCTGGGAGAGAAACCAGGATTGCACCGAAAAAATGTCGAGGCAGCCAGCCAGATATCACCACCAGGAGACGTTTGGTGCAAGTCATCACCTCCTCCAGAAAGAACGCCATTCTGGAACAAATGCAATCACAGATCAAGGCATTAACTTCAGCACATCGCTTCAGATGTCTTATTACCTGTAATAACATAACTTTAAATCCTTCACTGTATGAAAGACCCCAGTATATTACACGCCACAGTGCCCGTGCATAATTTCAGGGAATAATCCACCTTTGCTGGAAGATGACTGGTGGTTTGCTCTGGCCCAGGGGTGTCAAAGCCGAGAGAGCAAGTGGTGTGGTGGGCTCTGAGAAAACAAACTGAAAACCAGATTTCACTCATGGAATGTGAGTGTAAGACAAACGTTCATAAATATCTAGCCTTAAAGCAGGTGGGGAGAGGGGAAGCTTTTACAAGACAAGAAAAAAATTACTTAAAATAACACTGGGAATGCTTGAAAAGCAGGGCTGTGGACCCTGCTAACAGCTCAGTTACACAGAGACTGTGCAAATCCACGTCGTCTTCACAATGTACTGCAATCAAAACCAGTTCTCCCAGTTACAACCACCCCGAGAGAAGCTCCTGTCTAGAGTCAGACTCCGTTCTTTCTCATTAAGGATGGAGAAGAAGAGCGTAGGCTGAGAGCTGGCACCCTGGGCAGGCAGCCAAGCCCAAGCTCCTGGGAGGCCACCTTGGCAGCTCCTCCGCTTGCCTGGTGGCACCTCACAGAGCAACCCGGCTGGCTCCACACAGGGCATGCGGCAAAGAACGGTTCTGGCCTCAAGCCGCTGCTAAAACAACAGCCCAAACCTGCAAAGTGCTGAAGGAGCCAAATGGAAGAGTTCTGGAGAGCAGCTTAACAGAGAGACTTCTTAAATAGAATCACAGAATCGTTTAGGTTGGAAGAGACTGTTAAGATTGAGTCCAATCCTTAACCCACCACTGCCAGGGCACCACTACCCCGTGTCCCTCAGCACCACATCTCCACAGCTTGGAAACCCCTCCAGGGATCATAGGGACTCCACCCCTGCCCTGGGCAGCCTGGAGGGAATCCTGGAGGGAAAGAAATTGTTCTTCAGCTCCAATCTAAACCTCCCCTGGCACAACTTGAGGCCATTTCATCTTGGTGAAAAGATGCTTGATACTCAAGGATGTTGCACAGAGAACTGATGGTTATCAACAGAAACAAATCCTTGGGATAAGTGTCTTCTCAAAGCTCAAGAACATCAGCCACTCTAGAAGAACTGTAACTGCTGTTCAAGTTTCTTTTTATGAAGACATAAAAAGGTAACTTAGTTCAGTCAGCTTTGTTCAAAGCCACCACATCTGGATGTATGGAATGATCAGAATTAGTCGTAAACTGCTGGCTAACAGAGCACTACAGCAGGGCCCAAACTGTAAAGAATTACTACTTTTTTTTTTTTCTTGGACAGAGATGCTCACAGCTAGAATAAATAATTAAAATAAATAAAATATATATCAATACAACATACACTAAATATGAAATTCACAATCTCCAAAGTTACACAAATTATGCCACAATACCCATATTTTTTAAAAGAGAAAAGCTACTCGTTGCTTTTTTGCTTTAACACTGTTGTCTACAATGAAAGGTATTATGCTGGACAACAGCTTGATACAAAACAGGATAAATTTCAAGTCCTTTATGTGAATTTGACACTCATTCCCCACCTTTAAATATAGATTCTTTAAGAACGATATTTTAATTCTCTGATCTAGGCTTCCGTGAATTTTGAGACCTCAAGTATTTTTTCAAAGCTTCCAAGAGCTCTTCTCCAATGTGATATATTAAATTCCGGAAATAATATTGAAATGAGAAATTTGAGATCCTGAAAAAGAGAAATTTGGGGTAACGGGATGGAAGACGCTGTCATATGGCAGGAACCCACGAGAGGGAGCTCACAGATCTGCTAGTTCCTAGTTTAATGGCCTTCCATCTACACCAACAATTAAGAGCTGTATGTCAGCCTATAAATGACTTTCTAACAAAGCACAGAAGTCCAAAGAATGTATATAAAGCCACATAAAATTTTTTAAAAAATTGAAAATAAACCCTCTAGAGTAAGAATTGGATTTTCTGACCTGCTATACGCTGTCCTAATTCAGTCGCCTCTAATGTCACCCATGACAGAATGATCCCTGTCTTCAGCAACAGCCAAGTTTGCCCAGTATCGAGTACTTCTGAAAATGCCACCCAAGTTCATGGTTCTAAAAATAAAGTTCAATTCTCTGAAAGTCTATGAATTAGGATTAGCAATTACATGGCTGAGCAGTGAGGAAGGAAACAGAACCGGGCTCCAAGGTGGAGCACGGGTAGCAGGGGCCAGCCGACATCGCTGCGGCACGGCAGCCGCTCCTGAGCCAGGAGAAGCCAGGAGAAGCAGCACCTCTGCCCACGTTCAGCCAGACCTTCACATTGCTCCCGCGTAGGCTGGCACAGGAACCGGCTCTGCAGCATGCAAAGCGTGGCAGACACCCAGTGCAGCTCACGTCTATCACCCCAACCCACACAACAAGGGCTCAATGGTGCAGAAAGTGCCTTTATATTAAAAATATATATTTTTTTTTAAATTTTTTTATTTTTTTTTTGCCAAGCCTCCATGCCAGGACAAATTCTTGTGGGAACTATAGCAACAAATCCATCAGCAAACCCAATCGGTTAATCCTGTCGTGAGGACACTTCTTTATTTAGGCAGCTGTGTGTTTCAAAAAAGCTAGTGGAAATTCCAGGCCAACACCACATTTCTCCTGATAATGTTTCTTCTTGCATTGATGTACTTCTTTTTTGAGGGGGGAGGGGGCGCAGGGGGAGTGTTCAGTATTTATCACAAATCATCCGGAATTCAAACGATTGAAATCTCATCCTTCACAAAGCAGTGCAAGCCTGTGAATACGGCACAACCCTCCCATCGCGGGGAGTAAGAAGTGCATTAAATCCAGCCAGCAAGGCGAGCCGAGCCGCAGACGCGTTTAATGGCTAAGGGCAGTATCAGTAAATGATGCAGTGTCAGGGGGTAGCTGAACGGGGCTTAAACGCGAAAGCGTCGAGATATTTACACAAGCTGGAGTTCGAAATAGGAACTCTTGACATCAATGATTAATGAGTAATGGAGAGTGTTACCATCATTTCTGTATTTACTGGCAGTTTAAAAGCAATTCCCAGAGTTCAAATCAAAAGCTTTTGGCATAGCAGCAATTTGGTAGGATATTAAATACCAAAGTCACAGCTGTTAGGAATAAATAAAGGCAAGCAGAATACATTGTTTTCCCTTGCATCAATGCTCTGTATCAGTCGTGTTGTTAACGGAGCCGGTTCGTTAATCTCTAGCAGCAGAAAACAATTTCTGCTCTTGGTCATTAGGAATTTTAGGAGATCCAACTGGTTGGCGACAGGGTTCTGCTGCAGATAGATCGTGGGTATTACTTCGGCAAGCCCGGGAAGGTGAAGTATCAAACAAAAGGCAGCTCTGCTTAGTCAGACACAGCAGCTTCCCATTCTACTGTTTTGATGGTACTTGCTGTGGTCACCCAGAAGATACTTTTTTACTCTCTAGAAAAGTTCTCCTGAATTCATGAAACAACTTAGCAATTGCTCCCGCCTCTCACTCTTGTGAGCAGGGCTGAAGTATCCACTCACTGTTCTGGCCTCATCTCTTCACCCAGAAGACTTCACTAAAGGATGTTATCAAAAGCAACGATTATTTATTTTTTTTAAAATAAATTTGTTTATAAGCTTCACCCAAGAACAAGAACTAGACGTCAAGTTTATGGTTAAAAAATCTCATGTACTGACAGATAAAATAGGGGGCAGATGCCTCGGGCCTGTACTCCTGCAGAAGCACTCCTAAGAACCCAAGTGAGATCTCGCACACTGTTTGACATTCGATGACATTTCCCCAGGTATTTCTATCGAGAAACAGACCTCTAGAGCCTCTTCCACTTCCACTGAATTCATGGAAGTCAAAGCAGCCACATTTCAAGTGGGCAGAAGGACATTCTTTGCACCAGGCTTAGAGAACAGTGGATGACATCTTCAACAGGCTTACAAATGAAGTACTGTTTTACTGCACGCCGCTTTCTACAATTAATTTTAGAGTGGCACTTGTCATAACAGTGGGATTCTCATCTATAGATACTCCAGTAATTTATTATCAGATACTTCAGAGAAATCAAAACATCCTTCTCCCTTGTAAGCTTTCCTCCATGAGGACTTCTCCTCTTCTAGAATTTCAGTTTTAACTCTAGAATTTAAGCTTTAATGATAGAATTTAAGTTTTAACTTGTTTTTTGTTGTACAGGCAGCAGCGGTGCTCTTCTCTCCCACTCTTGCAGCTGGACTACAGGTCTCAGGCACAAGAGCTGTGGCGAGTACTTCCTAGGCTGAGTCCTGGATTCAATTAAAAGTTAGACTGATTTCAAGGCAGGGTGTTTCACATCATGATAATGGAAATACAATGAGAAACTTAGGCAAGAATTTGCTGGTCCTAAAATAATCCCTTTTCCTGAAATTCTGGGATTGTGCCCAGCATTGTAGTCCAATCTCCTCCCTTAAGATATCTCAGTGGTATTCTGTGATTGTCATTTGGGATGACATTTCTGCACAGGAAGTTCTGCACTGTTTCGGCACAAAACGAGTGGTCAGAGTGAGCAGTTCTCACTTGGAAGAGGAAAAAAAGGCAATTTTCTTCTTTCTGCTCAAGGGAACTGTATAGAAGTGTGTGCCTCAGGGTATGGAGACCAGAGTAGCCCCGAAGTGTATTTTATGTATTTACTATAAAGTAAATACATATTATAAATCCAAAACAACAACAAAAAACCCTCCAAGCCAAACCAGATACCTTTTCCTACAAAAGCGCAGCTCCCCTACCCCGAGATATGCCACTGCCACTATGTTTAAAATTGAAAACCTACCAGAAAGCTTCTGAGATTTTTCATCTACAAAGGCGGCTGTCTATTTGGTGTATATAGTAGGAGGCTATTTTCAAGCAGGCACCCTGGGTAAGAGCTACTCAGATCTGAGATGATCCTGTTTCGTATTTTAAACAATTTACTGAAGCGTTACCTTCGACACGATGATCAGAGTTAAACCAAACACAAATTCTGTCTCACTAGTAGAGGAAAGATCATGATTGTGAGCCCACAGCGGCAAGTTTCTGAAAACCAACTGCTTGTAATGGTGGAGTAAGTACAGCAGAGACTTCCCTCCCACCAAAAGAAAGGGGCAACCCATCTCTCACCTACACAAGGGCTCCAGCAGCGAGGGACACTTGGGGATTCGATTCCTATGTCCCTACTCCAAGTGCCAGTTGGATACAGAGGGCAGGGAAGGGCACCTATCACTTATCCCATCCCATTCCTTCCTCCCAAACTAACCAATACAATCTGTGGTGTCTTGAGTCAGCTTGACCCCAAAGAGTGCAGCTCTTGGCCTGCAGTAGCTGTGTAGGAATTGCGGTATTCTCCGCACACCCAACCGACCGTGAGTACACGCTGGGGTGGAGAGTCCCGCACGCTGTCAGCACAGCACGTACTGAAAATTGGGTATTGCTACACTGGGTGGGACTATCTGAGTTTTGATGGCTGCCTACAGGTGTTCTCCACAGTGTGAGATGTTTCTCAACCTGTTTTTCAAATCAGAATTAAGCACAAAAGAATGATTAGTATTAAGAAATGTATACTGCTAAGATTTAGGAGTCATCCCAAAACACTTGCTTTTTAAATCTCACTGACTTTAAATAAGGCATCCAAGCCAGCTTCAAAAGTAAAATTTGGATTTGGGCTTTAAGCCAACATAGTCTCATGAAAATATTAAAAATGTCAGTGGCAAAACCAAATAGTGTTAAGAAAACATTAAAAAGCCACTTAAACACACCTCAGTAATAGCTCAGACTCACTACCAAGTGCTGCAGTGAAGTTAAACTTCTGCTCAGCCACACGCAGCTCAGGATGACAAAACCACCTTGCAAATTCCTGACTATATAGAGGACATATTGAAAACAACAATTTTCCTTCTCCTTAAGAAACCCATAAACCACCAGTTATAGAACAGGACTGAAATAAAACCTTATGCACCTACCTATAAAAAATTCCAAGATTATAGTAATAGCTTTTATAAATGTACGGAATTAGAAAAGGTGAATGCAACGGAGCACTGGAAAAACGAGTGGGAACAATAGGGAATTGAAAAATACTACAGTGGAGTAAAAACTCTCCTGCAAGATGAAAGAACACAATTTTTCTCCAAGCCTCTCTGGGTAACAGAAAACACCTCTTCTACAAAGCAGCAGCTGAATTGTGCAGAGCTGAACAAGGTCAGGGATCCAGCACCACGGTCACCAAACTCAGACTGGTCGCTTCCACCTCCCGACTCTCCTGCGTGCTGTGACCAGAGAGCTGCTTGGGTACATTAAACTGTGAAAAAAAAAATCCCCATGCCTCAAGACAGAGTATAGAAAACATTCGCAAAGAGGAAAGTGCATTTCTGGTGCAAGAGAGAGGACAGAGCAACAGTTAACCCAGTTCAGGATGCATTAGAATAACAGTCCTACCAGTTCAACCATCTCGCAGTACAGGTCTTACCACTTTCCACATTTCCAGCTTTCCTAAAAACTCCAGAACTGCAGTACTATTCAAAGTGCAACAGTTAAATACACCTGCTGAGAAATACTATCCTTAAAAGCATTTTTCCAGTTCATAAATGTCCTCTCTCTACTCTTCAACACCACCTTTCACATAAATATACCTGCCTACGTTTATGGGCACACTGAGTTACAAGCTGCTTCAGTGACTAAAATATTCAGTTAGTATTTTTTTACCTTGACCCTGAAAAGTCAAAATAAGAGAACAAGGGGTGAGGAGGGCAGAATAAACTTGCTCTCCCAAGCACAGACAAATAAACAACTTATTATGAGGTCTGACATCTGGGTTAATAACAGGCTACGTGTGTTATCTGTAAAAATCAGACAACACACTCAGGTGAGCAGAAGCATTATTGAATGTGTGTGTTAGTAATGCCAGTGTGCCAGAGGAAAGCACACGTTATGCAGAAACTGCCCAGTGACCGCTCACCAACCAGTTATATACACCGGGACAAGGACTACAAGAGTCCTAGAAGTGCAGACACATCTTTGGGGTGACTGAGAACAGGTCAGGAGTGAGGAGGCTCTTGTAAAATATCAGGTATCTGCAGCTAGAAGATGCATTCGGGTGCATTAAGAAGAGTGTGGCCAGCAGGTCAAGAGAGGTTATTGACTATCGACTATTAAACATATGAAACTTTAAGTAGAGATGAGGAAGAAAACTAATCCTGGACAGATGCAATGTGACTTTTGCAATTTTTAAAAAACCTTTTCTTTTGAGAAAATGACTGCTTTCTGCATTTCTGATGCATTACTTCCATTTTAACACCAGAATGGTGTGCTTTTATCTAAGAATTTAAAGGCAGGGGGGTGTTGAAGGACAGTCAAAAGTTTTCTGTTTGGATTCCCTTGCTCTGATGAGGAAGAGGATACCCAGCTGCGTGTGGTGTCCCACGAAACACTAAGCAGGGCAGGCATGGTGTGTAAGTTCTGTTTCCTTAAGTGACCTCTATCAGTTTCACCTCCTCCTCCAGTTCCTGTAGCTAGACCTCTCTTTGCATGAGGTTCGCCACAAGCTTTCTTGGCTTCACTAACTCTATTCTCCAAGTACTACAGTGTCCAAGTGAGCTCCTGGGATGCTGTCAAACAAAATGTTCCCAAGCCAGCCAACATTTCAGTTCTCACCGCTCTTCCGAGACGTTCTCACCCTTTATTTACCTAATCGAGACGACAAGGGACAGCACCTCTAGCAGGATGGCGATGATGAACACCACGACTGCTGCAGGCGGTGGAGGGGACGCAACCATCCCGTGTTTCAGGAAACACGTGATAGAGAGTATGAGGAACACTGTGGTGGAGAGGAACACGTCCAGGAGTGAGCTGAAGGTAGCGCTGGCAAATGTCTTCACTGGAGCATTCCTCACAACCTGTGCGGAATACAGGGATAGAGGGAAGGGAGGAAAAGCAATAAATGTTATTTTGCTGAATTCAACTGTATCATAAAGAGCAGCTCACAAAACCTAGTAAAGGAACACAGAACTTTTTGCCATTTCATTAATCCAACATAAGGACCGTTCTGAAACAAGAGGCAGAGGAGGTGGTTGAAGGGCTATCACAATTCCCTGAGCATAAGTCTGTGCTGTAAAAAGGCACTTTCAGTGCAGCCCATGGCTCTGGGGTGATTTGTACAGACTATTATTATACAGAAATAAGGCATATGAACATTGCCCATTCTACTCAAAGTAACATAAGCTCCATAATTACCAGCAAATAAAGATATAAGAAGCTTTCTCCAAGGATTTTCATTTAAACTGATAATAGATTTTACAATAAGCCTTGTAGCTCTGATGGTTCTTTCAGCAAACCCTCCAAACACCACTCCAGAGGAACAGTGCCTTGCAAGTGGCAGAGTTCACACCTCCCTTTCAGACAGGGTTAACAGCAGCCATCGGGATGCTATGTAATCCGAATTGATCAGAGCCCAGGACACCAAGTTCTGCTCTCTCATAACCCCTCACCACACGTTCCCATCCCATCCCATCTTGTCCTGGCCCCAGTGCTCGTGCAGCTGTGCTGTGTGCTGCTTTGGCCAGCTCAGCTGAAACCCAGGTCATGAGCTCCACATCCCAGCTTACTCAGATGAGCCCAGTTTTATGAGCATTTTATCTGCCCAAGGGACCGTGGCAAGTGAGTTCCAAAAAAACCCCCAAAGTACATTATTCATATTGCCACGAAGTAGCCCAGTTTGAACACTAAAGTACTCTGATTTAATTTGGAATAGCTTCTGTTCCTTAGAACACTGCAACACTGGGAAATCGACTTGCTCCTCCTTTGTATCTCTCTGCAAACTAATATATTCAGTGAGCATCGTTCAGTCCAAAAATTACCTTTTAATCTGAACTGTGGTAAAATCCAGTTAGCCCGCACAGAGAATCACATCAAGTGAATGAAGGAAAGCGAAGCTGTATCCCAAGGTGACAGCTTTAGGGATGCCCTGACAGCGTTAAGCAGTGCCTTAATTTCCAAACAAGAGCAAGCTAAGCGAGCTCTTGGGAAGTGGAGCTGCTTGCAGAGAGCGCTCACACACTGAGCATGCAGCTGGCACTGCGTAATTAGAGCTGAATTCAGTGGTGGTGGGAGTTACTTTCAGCAACAGATCACTGCAAGGCAATTAAATAACCAGCAGCGCTCACAAATCACTTCACTCTCCCAAGAGAAGATTATTTTTGTTGTTGTTTTGGACCAGTACTATGCTAATATTAAGGCTTTAACAGGTTTGTCCCCCTCTGCTGCAGCATTATTATCAGAGAGTAAAGATTCCCATTTCCTGGAAGGTTCACATAGCAATTTTCAAATTAATATCTTGTCACTAACAAAAGGCACAGACCACATTCCTGCTCCTGCTATCAGTTTCGTAAATAAAATGAATTGGTCAATCTGTAGATGTCTGACTATCCCTGCTTCACTTCTCTTCCCAATCTTACCACTGGAAAGAACTTGATTTACTATTTTCTCTATAGTTTGTGCAAATTTCGCAGGCTGTATCCCACAAGAAGTTTCTCCCTGTTGTTGCTACATGAGCTTTATTCAGAGAGATACCACTGGAATACAGTGCAGGATGAGCATGATGCTCCTGGACAAACTGAACTGCAACACAACTGTGTTTCCTTTGTTAGAAAAAAAGAAAGAAAAAAGTAGAAAGAAAAAGGTAAGTTAGGTGTTATTTATAAACACTGAAAAACAAACAAATAGAGGTTATTGCAAAGGACAACATGACAACGCTGTCCAGAACAGAAAGTAGCCCAGGAAGAGAAAGCAACAAGTAGCAGAAGCAGAAATCCGACCTGCCCTCAGATATAGGATGTACTGGGAAGAAAACAAATCAAGGTTTACAATTATCATGATGCAATTCTGCCAGATGGATGACCCAAACTAATAGCTCAGCGCTACTGGAAGCAAACGGGCCGTTCCCCTTCCTGCCACCGGACACTTATCTTGCAACAGCTCTGGCACTTGCCAGCCTCTCTGGAAGCTGCTGGCTCCATACGGCAGAAAATAGACCCAGATAGAAAAAGAAAAAGCCCCAATCAGAAAAAAGAGATATGAATATTTTATGCCAGGCTAGTAAAATGAACTGGCTCCCTGCAGGGAAGCCTGATAAGCACGAGAGCCATTAGAAGGAGCAGGGAGAAGGAACAAGGAGGGGAGAGTTGTCCTCTTTTGGCAGCAACTTTTCAGCTGCTCATGGAAATCTGGCCTCAGTTGGTACTGACACCTAATGTCGCTATACGTAAACTTAGAATATCTTGCTAGTTTCCATCAACCGGCAGGAATAGCTCCTGACGTGGAAAGCCTGCAGTACTATCAGTCCCTAAGGGGATTAAGGAGATTTTACATTCAGTGCAGAACCCTGAAGAAGGCACCAAGTTCCTCACAATTTACTTGCTGTTCCTTCCCATCTCACAGTGTTTTGAACTGCCTGTTTCTGAACGCAGCACACTTACAGAACTCAGGGTGTTTGAGTTCAGAGCAGGTTTAGGTTGCACAAGGACAACCACAAGGCTGTGATGCGAACAGGAATCAAATTCAAAGACATCGCTCTCAAAGTTATAATATTTGATGAGAAGGTGAGTAGCACTTGGTCCTTCGCTGTCACCTTAGCATGGTTCTCTGGTCTGCCTAAAGCCTGAAAACACTAACCTGCAAATGGAGAGAAGGTAGGTGAGAAGTAATGAGTGTATCCTGGTGGATTGTGAAAATGCATTTCCAGCCTAAATGTTGGTCTAGACTCAGGGCATGGTATGAGGCTGGTAAACTGAAAGATTGTTTTCAGAGGCAGCAATAGCAAGTAGTAAACTACACGCGACATTTCATGACCCTTGTCATCAGCTGCACTGAAATGTGTTAAACATAGGAACAGACAGTTGCTTAGACAGATTACAGAAAGAAATCAACACCAGGAGAAACACACCTCTTTCTGATAGCTCGTCCTGTAGGACATCTCCAAATCCTGATCCAAGAAGTTGAGGCTCAGCTTGTTGATAGGCGGTTTGAAGAAGTAGTCTTTCATGAGGCTAAAGAGAAGAGACAATACCAACATCAGCTTACTCAGCTCTAACTCTTTCAGAGCCCCCCATTCCATGGTTTCTCTTTTTAGGGTCGCTTTGAAGCTTCTGTAGCTTTTCTACGCTCTCAGTCACCAAGATATTGCCTTACCCACATCACTTGCGCTGTCAAAGGAAATACTTTACAAAAAAATGACAGTAAAAGTAGTATTTTCAGGAAGAGACTAACAAGTCCTTCTAGAAACGTTAACAGCTATAACCACAGGTGACTATAGATAATTGCACTATAAGCCAGCAAACAGGAAAGGTTAATTGTTGCTACAGAGACACAACCTTAGGGCACACGTGGCTGAAGGATACTTGTGTCTGAGCTGGAATTCTATTGTTCAAAGCAAGCCAAGGATGGCAAAGGTGAGAAATTGTTAGGAAAAATCCCCACCACTTTGTCCACTTCAGAAAACAGCACTTTGCTGTTATTTCAAAGACATTAAAAATAACTCAGCAGCCCAGCTGGAAACATTCCCTTAACAATTGAGGCTGCAGAGAAACGCAACCTGAGGAGACAGATAGCTTACGTTTACTTCTCGAGCAAGATTTGAAATCACCAGAATCATCCACAAAGGCACTGACAAATAATGGAACTGGCTCATTAGGGTTAACGAACCAGGAGGCAGCATCTACCAGGGGGTGTTTCTGCCTCTTCTACCTTCCCTTCCAGAGTCAGGTGCAGAAAAAAGAAAAAGCCACAAAAGAAGCCTCAGGCATTACAAAGCTGTTTCTATTCCTCACCTCTGGTGCAAAAATAGAACATTTTCTGAGTTTTACATTAGTCGTAAGAGGTTTATGAAAGAAGTTTTCTAACAACATCGATGGCACTTGATCTACAACCCTTCTCGTTCTCGAGGAGGTGTCAAAGAGCTCATAGAATTTGATGCACAGAGCCTTGTACAAGCGTCTCACACCCGATGCTCGCAGAGTAAGGTCACGCCTGCTTATGCCGAGTATTGCTGGGACGGATCGTCACCCTCTCTGCTGCACAGTCCTCATCCGAACACACGCTCTTGCTATGACCCTCCTTTCATTTGCAAGCAACTCATTCCATTTGTAATTTAAATCCAGTTGCTTCACTGAAAAATTGTTGTAGAATCTGAAATGGGGCAGCTTCTTCCCAAGGGCTATTCCCAGCTTGAAAACTGTAGCACCGGAGCAATAATTAGAGTGGGCTGTTTTCAAGTCAATAACTCTAAGAAGAAAACACAGAGATGCACAAGAGATCGAATTCTGAGCGGATGAAGAAGCTGAAAGATCCTACAGAGCTAGCCTGTGCCTGAATTCTTTTCTCAGGGCATTTGCTTTTGTTTGTTTTTTTCTGTTTATCATTTATGAACACTAGGCAAAGAGGGTTTTTTGAAGTACAAGGTCCCCAGCACAAGATGCCATGTGGGAAGCATTTTTTCCCTTGAGATGCAGGATCAACCAAGCACATATTCCTAGCCTGAAGTTCGAGAAGACAAAAGACTTCAACCATGAATATGGCAGATACTTTATAACCTTTAACCCTTCTGGCCTTGGTGATGTATTAAAAGCATCAGGGTACCCTGAAGGAATGACAGGACACATTCACTTGAGTCCTCCTTCTCTCCGTCATTATTCCTTGTCTCCTTCCCTCACCTTTATTAGACGTTCCTAAGAACATTTTATAATATGAATTTTGCAAACTTTTTTTTTTTAAAAAAAAATAAATATTGTTGAATTCACTGTCTTCCTCCACGGGAGCTCAACAGAGTGTGGTGATGTTGTGATGGAGTTGCAATGGGCTCAGGATGGAGGAAGAGCAATCCAGTTTGCCAGTGCAGCATTAAAGAGAAGGTCTAACACGATGAAATGAGGGTGAAGTAGCATTTCTGATGTTAGCTGGCCCCACCACACTGGTCCGGCTCCATGTCAAGTCATCTGTCTCAAAGAGAGTTGAGAGCTGAGTTGACTAAACACAGTCAAGTGCATAACCTGCTTCCCAGGAGGTGCCTGTGCCTCTGCAGCACAAGTGATTTCTGTTCTCCCTGAATCATGCCAGACTGGGAAGTGGAAGATGAAAGGAAAAAACACATTTCAGAAGAATTTAAACAGGACACTGACCCAAGGGAGGGGTATAAGGCTGCACAGAACCCAGCTTCTGGGGGAGCTTCACACTGCCCTGGGACTCAGCTCTGTAAGTCTGAAGAGATCACTTTTAAGTCCTGTCCTGATTAGCGCACAAGAATTTGTTTCTTGTACTTCAAAAGGTTTATAACCTAAGGAATATGTAATTTTTCTTGGAAACAAAATTCTAAAAGGGAAGAATCCTTTGAGGGAATCCCCAGTGAAAAGAAGTTTAAACGTTCTGTGTTCTTACATTACAGTTTTCTTTTCAAAATGCACAGTAACATGCAGATTACAATGAACAGAGCCTGGCATTTTTATAGCGGTTGTAATAAAGCCAGACTCAAAGTTCAAACTATGCACCACTTCCCAAATATATACAATCAAGTTGTAAGAAGATGCAAATTGATAACTTCTGTGAAAAAGATTCTTGCATGATGAGATAATACCAACACGTTACGCTAATACTGGCTTTATTATTACTACTTTTAAAGACAACTAGAATTGTGATGAGGTGTCAGCTCCAAGGTGAAGTTTTGGCATATGAAGAGATCAATAGCTACTCAGGAAACTCTCAGCCACACATTTAAACTCTAGAAAGGGGCTGGGAAATGAAAAATATCACCAGGTCCAGCATTTCCCCCAGATTAGCCCTGGTCAGCTTCTTAGGGCAGAGTACAGGCTCCTAAATCCTCCCTCAGATACGTTTAACAGCTCTACAGGGAGCCCGTGGGATTAGCTTACGCACTTCATCACCATATCTGGGTTAGATACTCCCTGCTCCTGATGCCACAGATGAGAACACCGGCATCGTGCTCCCCAGTGGAATCACTGCCCGGGGAAGCTCATGCTTTTCTGCTGCTGGCTTTGCAGTAACGCAAACCCAGTGCAGCCAAACTCCAGGATTACTCCTGCAAATGGAGTTTCACGTGAGATGACGAAGAGGACATTTGGAGTTTGCCCTCCTCCCTGAGAAAACTCGAATTTCCCATTCAAACAGCCTCATGGATACTAGGTTTGTCAAGACTAACCGTCTATTATGTTTTACAGTAGGGAATGAAGAACGTTTTTAAAATGACTTACTACATATAACTTCACACAGAGAAATGTTAAAAGGATTAATGTAACACAGTAGGCTTAAACCATTTTGCATAGACCCAATTAATCAGAAGATTATTTTTGGAAAGTTATGTTTACATGAACTGAACTCAGCGGAGAAGTTTCCCTGGCAACGAGAAATGGCCCACTTAATATGGTAATGATGATATTTAATTGAGAGCAACAACAACAAAAAGCTAGGCTTTGACTGATGTCGAATCACGGTCCTACTTTTGCCTTTTTCTGAATCAAATAGAATTATCCATTTTGTAAGTGGAGGAGGAAAGCACCAGGAGCATCACAGCTTGAGCCAGGTATTCTTCAGCAAACCAATGGCATAAATTCAGCTACTTCTACAACTTAAAATTTGCAGCATGCTGGTTTTTCAAACAAAAATCCAATTTGTTCTTGCTGATTTCTGCCAACATTGGGACTCCCCCAGTCCGTCTGTCTTCTAATATTTGAAAATATCAGCTGAACACCTATTCTTAAGCCATTAATCACAGACCACACACAGATGATAAAATTTAGGCTCCTGGGGTTTTTTTTTAACTGAAGTTGGCTACAGGAGAAAGGTAATCTAAAAAAAAAAAAACCCCAAACAAATAATCTAGAGAAGAGCCTGGAGAGGGATTGGGGTTGCTACCTCTCATTTCTCTCTGCTTTGGTCGTGTTTTTCAGCTACAATGACAGTGTCCCTGTTCCAAGCAGCCTGGAGTCTACACGAGCATAGAGTTTCAAGGATATTTAGATAAAATAGCCCTAATCTAAGTGGAAGCAGTGAAGCAAAAATAAGAATAGCAATAAACAATAACAAACTCAAGTTATCTGCTTACTTGCTGCAGTCAAGTCATTGCCATAATGAGGAAGATCTGCTTGTGTTTACAAAAAGATGTGAGATCCCTGTTACTGCCTTCTCGCCTTTACACAATTTTACACTGTACAACTCCATTTTCCTTACCTGTCTTCTTTAATCACATCCACAAAGTGAGCATCTGTCTTTTCTCTGATGTTTTTGAACCTCAAAGGAAGGAGTGCTGACTGATCCAGACTCACTCCACCCCATCTTCCTTTCTCTTGTAACATTTCATAAAGTGAGGTTTGGCTGTTGCTGAGCTTTTCTTCCTGTGGAGGACTCAAAAGTCCATTTTGAGTCTTTGGACTGTGTCCTCCTGGAGCCTGAACGATAGAAAGCAAAACACATATGAGGAATACGAGTTGAAAAAGCCAACAGAAAAGGTTTCATGGAGCAGAATTGGAGGAAGTTCTTTCTTCACCACACTGAGCTTTTACCTGCTCATGTCCAAGATCTAACTCCACCTGCCTTGAAACCATCACACCTTCTGTAAGCACTTGCCTGTTGAGGTACCATCCTTTTGCTTTTTAGGTCCCAAGTTTCCAAGGAGCAGAAAACCAAACATATTTTCACACACGCAATGAAGACCAACCACCAGCCCAAATTTCATTTGCTCATCTTAGGGTCGAGATTCTCCTAAAAAGCTTTTTAAATACTTGAACTGTGCTATCTTTCCACGGGTCATGAAACAGTTTACTCTGCGAGCCCTTGCTGCTTTCCCACAAAGAGCTTCCTCCTTTATCCTACCTCTGGGAACAGCCTTTTTGTACATCTCATCATCCTACGAAAAAGAATTATCCTGCAGTTTAAACCCTGTTTTCTTCACTGTGATATATTTCCTTCTGGTTTTCTTTTGCCTTAGTATTAATTAATCCCACATTTTAAAATTTTGACACCAGCTTGCACACGGCTTGGGTGTGCAGTGTTACCAATTCTGCTTTCGCTCATTTGAGAACACAAATTACTTTTAACCAAAAATTGTTCTGCTTTCATGGAATGTGAAGTTCCTCCTTTTACATTTTGTTTGACCTAGACTAATATGTACTGAAGCAATTCCCCAAAAATTAGACAGCAGAGTACGGTTAGAATGAAAATGAAGTGCAGTTAGCCAGGATCATTTCCAAATGCAAACACATCCCAAACTTAGCATATTTGAATGTTCATCTCCCCCCTCCATGTCTTATCATTTATCACGTATCATTTATCCTCATGCTGAAACCCACTCATGACAGAAGTTTCTTCATCTCTGCCTGTACAGCAGTGACAAGCTCCTCCAGAAGACTATTCTTGGATGCCACCACAGTGACCATAAATAAATACCATAAATATCATCACCACCCCAACCGTGCATTGAATTATGTTACTTGGAGTGTAAAATCAACTTAGTTAAAGTTAAAAAATATCTGGTTTCTGGCTGCTCGTGCAAAATTAACTCAACTTCCCTGTGTATCTATCCTGTAAAGCAACTGTGTGGTCAGCAGGTTGAGGGAGCTTCTCCTCCCCTTCCTGCCCTAGGGAGGACACCTCTGCAGTGTTATGTCCAGTTCTGGGCTCCCCAGTTCAAGAGACACAACGAACTACTGGAGAGAGTCCAGCAGAGGCTGTGAAAATGCTGAAGGGCCTAGAGCATCTCTGTGCCCAGGAAAGGCTGAGAGCCCTGGGGCTGTGGAGCTGGAGAAGAGCAGCCTGAGAGGGGAGCTGAGCAATGCTGAGCAAGAGCTAAAGGGCCCACGGGGGGCAAGAGGCTGGGGCCAGACTCTGCTCAGTGGTGCCCAGCGCCAGGACAAGGGGCAACGGGCACAAATGGGAACCCTGGAGATTCTACCTAAACATGAGGAGAAACTTGTTTGGGGGGAGGGTGTTGGAGCCTGGCCCAGGCTGCCCAGAGAGGTTGTGGAATCTTCTTGTCTGCAGAGATTCCAAGCGCTCCTGGACACTGCAATGCAGGGTCCCCTGCTCTGGGTGACCCTGCTGGAGCAGGGGGGTGGCACCAGATGATCTCCAGAGGTCCCTTTCAATCCTGTGATTCTGTGAACATAGGCAGGTAATGAAAGGTACAGATAAACCAGCGAAGATACAAGACTAGTGGAGCTGCAGGAGAACATCACCTCGTGCAGAGAAGAGTCACAAAGCACTTGGGCTTGGCTCCCTATCACTGCCAAGACCTCAAGAGCTAAAGTCATAACAAGGTGTGCTGGAATGGTTCCCTGGAGCTACAGGAAAAGCAGAAGGGAGGTGGGCTGTGCTTCCCCTTCCTCCCACCCTGGAGGGATGCAGGATCTCCACCCTGCGGGCTGTCCCGATGGAGGTGGGAGCCCCTAGAGCCAGATGCTGGGAGACAGGAGATGAAAGAATTCCCAGTCTATCCCCTTCTACCACTCACAACGGTTGTTTCGGCAGCTGGCAGGTGTTCACAGCACAGTGACAGCAGCTGACTGAATAGGATAGGAAATTCAGTAGTTTCCTTGGTGTGCTGCCAATGTTTTGCTAAAGTATAATCAAGAGAAGAGAAAGGTGATTTCAGCAGCATGTATCTCAGCAAGAGCAGACCAAAACCCCTTGAAGCGCAGAGGTGCTTGCCTGTGACAGAAGGGCACTCTCCTCCTAAGCCAGCGGCACAGGAACTTCTCACATAAAAGGTCACGGGTTTCTTTTCTAAGGGAAAATGCTCAGCAGCTTCAGAGCAATTCCTTCAACAACTGTAACAGGTCCTCTAGCCCACGCAGAGGGAACACGGCTACAGAGCATGAGATGTACTGCAGTGCCAGGGCAATCTGGCTGGTCTTGAGATGAGGAGCACTAACAAAGGCAGATCGAAGAGAAGCATCCAAACAGTTGCTAGAACCAAAGGGTCTTAATTGGTTTGGGTTTGTTTTTTGTTGTTGTTTCAATTTATGCTACAGATGATATTTGCTCAGAGCACTTCCCAGAGCAATTTGAGGTCTAAAAAACCCCAAAATAATAATTGAAGTCTTAGCTATCACCTCTTTTTGTTTTGTTTCCTCCCTGGTAAAGAATCTCTCCTTTTTTTCCTCACCCTGCAGCAAATGTCATGGCTTGAAAAACAGTAACCAAAAGAACACAATTTTTGCTATGAGCAGCTCAAATAAAAGGCAGGGACTCCTGTGCACTGTTTGCTTTCCCTGTCTGCTCTTCAAGTTCATCTGAAAAACGCAGCGAAAACTTCTGCTCTTTCAGAGAAGGTCAGCATGGACTTCTCTTGGCCTTTTCTCTTTAGCTCCTTGGCAAGGACTCAAATCCCTAAGAAAATTCTTCCCTTCAGTCAGCTCAAGGTTTTCCTGTGCTGTCTCCACTCTGTTAATCTTAACAGGAGGGGATTAGAGTGTGAAACTGCTTGTGTGTAAGGAGAAAATCCCTGTTTATTAAGTGTTGTTAGCTCCAGTGTTACTGTGGTTTCTGATGGCAACAGGCTGCACAGGGTTTTGTTTTTTTTTCTGAGGTTTGATGCACCCTGTGAGTTTCTTTTCAACAGACAGGGAGGCTCCAGAGGCTGCTGGGACCCACAAAGGCCCAAGGACATGGTTAATATCAGTGACATTCCCTAAAAACATGGTACATGGGTGCTGCAGGGTGAGGCGTAGCGACGTGGCACAGGAAGGGAGCAGACCCCAGAGACAGGTAGAGGGAACTTAGGGCTCTTCGGCCCAAGAAAGCTGAGACTGCAGAAGTTTGGAAATCAAATGCCACCACAGCTTTGTGGCTGTGGCTGTTCTTTAAGTGTTCAGTTAATCGGGCAACACAGACTTACTGGAGGGCCGCTGAACTGCTCCAGTTCTGACTCAGCAGTAACTAAAGGAGACCAAAGGAACATGCCATTTGGTCTCCACTAACAGGCATCCTCCTTCACAGACATTTTATTCAGCACTGTACAGAGCTTTTCTGAGCAAGGTTGGATGCCTTGCTGATTCACACACATGAAGCTAATACAGCTGTACTAGGAAGACGCTTAATGGGTAATTCTGATGAAGACAACATACGACAGTAGCCAGTTGGTACCCAGGGAAAATCTGTTTGCAGTCGGTTCCTGGAGGTCCCTGGCATGTGGGCAGAGCAGCCCGGGGAAGAAGCATTTCACACATATCATCCTGGCAGCCTGGGCAGAGCTCCCACAGTGTTCTCTGTCTTAAAGATCTCCCGCTGTTCCAAGACCAGTACCTGCTGGCCACCCTGCTCTATCTACCTCAGGGCTGAAGGGTCTATTATCTTATTTTTTTCTTAGGCTGTTCCCTACAAACTCTGGCGGAGAACATGGTCTACTGCATTACATACCATTTCAGTCCAGTAAAGCAGCCCCTGCTTCTGAGCTTATGCATAAGAAACAACAGGCTAAACATAGACAGAGAGTAGAGGGACAAACACAGATTAATGCAGGAGCTCATCAATAGAACAAGTGCTGGCAAGTTTTTCACTTAGCTGTACATGCGAGAAGAGTTGTAAAGACAGATGTGAAGAACAAGACAGCTAGCTCTAAGTGTGCTGATAAAGTGATTCTCTCTCCAGTGAGGGAAAGCATTAAATTTGTTTGAAAATACAACAATCAGGTGATACCCAGTCTGCATTTAGGCAGGGGTGTGATACTGAGGAAGGAGTGAGAGGAGACAGGCAGAGCAGAGAGGCTGTGAGGGCCATGAACAAGACGACAAATAGGCAACGTCTGGTACTGCAGAGGAAGTAGGTGGTTGCAGTGAGAATATCTAAGCAACAGCCAAGACAAGCAATCTTGGCAGCAGCATGCTCCTCAATATGTAAGATGTTGGATTTGTTGGACAGAAAAAGCAGGCAATCTGACTAAAAGGCTGCAAATTTCTTCCCCNCAGGATTAAAGTGGGCCCATAAAGTTCCTAATAATTTGGAAAATCTGGGGGAGGGGAGCTCCACTAAATTTTAGAACGCAACTGCTCAAAATCAACATCAGTTCTGCTGCTTAAGAGCTTAAGTAAAGGAACAGCAATGCCAAAAGGAGACGCTAATGGAAGCAGAGAAATAAGGGAAAAGAAGAGCAGCGATAAATACTTCGATTACCTTCGTACTGTTTTTATGCTCATCCTGACAACCATTTTGGATAGCTCCTTCGTCTATGCTGACATCGCAGTGGGGAGCAAGGGTGGTACTACATGAAGGGCAAGGCTGCAATGAGACAAAAAAATTTTAGCCAGGAATGTTCTGGTGTCCTCGTAGTATTATGCAATTTATAACTCCGTCCACTTGTATACTTGCAGCGTGGTTAGAAGATAAACAAAGCTACAGAATGGGAAGCAGGGAGCAAAATTTGACTGGAACAGAATGCACCGTTTCAAAAATAAATCACAGATTTTCTCTTTACTGAAGCTAAATCTAATCCAGGAAAGCTTTGCTGGTGTGAGATCACAGATACACTTGTAATCACTGCACACTAGCAAAGGGCCTCCCCAAGAAGAACAAAACACTCTTCAGGGAGAGCAGTGCAATTTTCTTGTTTCAAAACTGCCTGCAAAAGGATCTGAATGGCATCAGGAGAGGAGGTTTCACACAAAACACAGCGGAATGCAAAAAAGCACAAAACACCACGATGCATTATGAACAGTTCAGGGAAATGGAAAGCAGCAAATCTGAAACTAATGAAGGGAAAACATTTTTTACACACAGCGCTCTAAGACAGTGGATAGGACCTCAGGCTATCATACAGTGTCGAAGTCAAACAGCAAAAGTCAGCTAATGGTAATAAAAGCCAAATACCGTTAATAAAAAAAAATAATACAGAAAATACTTCCCATTCAATCTTGCAAGACCACATCAGACACTCAGCTCCTCAGGTTAAACCAGGAGACAACAACCTTAGAAAAGCCCCCCTTGGAGACGAGGCATAATTCCACCTAACTGACCCCGTGTGTTCAAGGCAGCACCAGTAACTTCATTCTCTACTGCAGACGTTCACCAGAGCTCCGTGCCTGGGTGACCTCGCTGTGATGAATAATACATTAACGCGCTCTCAGCAAACACCAAGACAAGCAAAAGTACTTTCTGTTTTCATGCCAAGAGATGATTAAAACATTTTTACAACAGCTTATGATTCTTTGTCAAGTCAGGGATTTTATAAAACATGGTAGGGAAAATAAACTGATATCCAACCTGCTAAAGCAGGTTACAGTGCTCTCATTCAAAAAATCAGCTCCTATCAGAGATTTACTTGCAGTTTTTAGCCTCTCTCTTCACCATTTCAATTACGTACATCCATCTTACCGATATCCTTACTACAACAAGGTTTGCAATGAAGTGAGCTACAGATAGGCTGGAGGAGAGGAGGAAATACAATTCCTTTCATGGATCAATTACTGTCACATTCTCCTTCCTGACTTTCATGAGCGAATCTTGCCCGCTGGAACAGCCGTTCAAGCCCAAAATGTGAAAGTCACCCTTCACATCCAATATGGCCCCTTATTCCCTTTAAAGCAGAAAAATATTTCAACTTGCCTGTAATTTTGCCCCTCCTACTTCAGTCTCTTTTGCAGAGCTGGAGTCATCTCCTCCTACACTGATACTGTTTACAGCTTCGTATTTAAAACAGTTGGCATGTAAGTCATGATTCTTTTGCAAATTATAATCTTCAGGCCCTACCAGCAAGCTGCAGGCTTTTAAGAAAAAAAAATAATAAAGAAAAAAAAACCCTGTAACAAAGAAACCTACTCCTTTTCAAAAATTGTGCGTGATCTGCGGTTAAATTGCACGCTAGTTCTTCGGGGGGATTTTAAAAATATACATATTTATTTATTGAACACTGCAAGACCTACTCTAGCATGGCTGGCAAATGGAACATTCCTTGAAAGCCTGACCCAGCCTTCTCGGTCCGCAGCAATTCCAATAACAGACGACCGAGCAGAGAGAAGGCTGGTGCACATCTGTGCTCGACAGTGTGCTGGGGAGTCTGGAATATCTGGCCATGCTGTGAGCATGCTCTGCCCTGCTCTGCAGAACACGCTGGTAAGCGCACGCTCAGCGCTCACAGGCTCGCTTCCTCGCTATGCGGTAGGCATTCTGACACGGTCGGTGGCGTGCGCTGCACGGACGCTTACCAGACTGCGGGGAAAGCTGAGCTTGGGGTCATTCAAAACTCACTCCGGTACTTTGGACAAGACTATTTTCAAAGAGTTGTGATGCTGCTCAGGAAACCACTGGCCAGGCCTGCAGTGCCAATGGCTGTGAATAAAACCAGTACCTCTAAGCATAAGCTCAACGCAGTAGCCTGAGTACAACAGTAGATAGAATATCTGAGGCAGCTGAAACTGAGCTGGCACTTCTCCCGGATGCTCTTTGGAAGCAGCTTCTTTCAGCTTCTCCTTCAATTATTTGGATAGTTGTGTTTGTACTTCTGCACTGTGCAGACCATCACTCAGCGTCGGAACAGCAATTAACACCCAGCCAAATGGCCCCAGAGCAGAAAACTGGGGACATGGCAGTGAACAATCCATCGCGAGCCAGCAGCACCCCTCCATGCTGCACACTGGCTGCTCAGGAGTACTGCTGTGCCTGTACCTACCCTTCCATGCTTCAGGAAAGACACACCAGAGCTGGTTGGTAACAGCAGACCGAATCGTGGACTTGGGCCATTTTAACAAGAACCACCACAAGTTAATGTATAACAGGTTTCATCAAACCCTGGCTGCAGCCAGGTCAGTCCTGGGGTTCACTGTAGTTTCACAGGACTCAATGTACAGCTTGTATTGCTGTCTGACATTACACGGCACCTTTCCTTTCTGACAGAACAGCATCCTCGCACTGCTTTGTTTAATCGCTCCTCTCTCTGCTCTGCTCCACTTGGTACATTCTTCCTTCTTCAGTAGTTGAAACAAAGGAGTCTCTGCCCCTTACTGTCACGCCTGTACCTCTGCAAGGCCACACACAGGGCAGCACAGACCCCCCATCAACTGCTCCAGGATGTATTTTCCTGCCTTATTTGCTAGTACCATCACTGAAAGACAGAAGAGAGATGAAAAGTTGTTGCCTAAGGGGTGACAAATATATTCTCTCTTACACAGGAGTAGGAATAGAAAAGTATCACCAGCAAAACGGATGTAGTTAAACCACACACAGTGCATGTTTTGGGGAGGGATAAAGATGACTACAACTGTCTGCCACAGTTAAACAGTCCTGGCTTGCTCTCCTAGGAGTTCACTTAACTTTGGATCATACCTTTAGGCCAGATGTCCAGCTTGATCTCACCTGCAATCCAGTGATTTCACTCCAAAACTTAAAACTGGGCACAGAGGCAGGGTAAAGGTGCCCTTCTCAAACTCTCCTAAGCCAGACAACAAACACAGAAGCAGCAAAAATAGAGTCGCGTCAAAGTGACCCTGCACCAACTCTGCCAGCTCCATCTCAAGCCTGTGTTGAAGAGATCTGCTCGGGACTAAACACACTGAGGTCAAAGGACGCTGACCTGCAGTTGATCACCCATGGCTCTGACATTTGTGTCCAGCTCAGGCAGCCCAGGACAAGGAACTCTTGGCACAAATGAAAACAGAGAACAGATACCTGTTGTTTGGGAAGTTTGTTCTGAGCTGGAAGATAGAGAGTAACAGCAAAGCTTTGAAGCAATAGATATTGTTTCACAGGTTTCCTTGTCAGGAGATCTTGTGAGAGGTGTGAATGTAACAAAATGTCATCATCTCTCTGAGCTGGATCCATACAAATCCATTCTAGATATAGGTTTCTAGAGCAAACAGATCAAACGCATCCTCAGAGCCTACCAGAGCATTTTCTCCACCAAGAAACAATCCTGTTGCCTTTGTGCAGAGCTGTCTGTTACACACTCATATGAAAGGTTCACAGGTACCTGACCTGCACAACAGAGGAGCGGCAGAAGCAGGTTGCAGCCGAAGCAGTAGCTGCATAAAAGCATGTTCTTTATTCCCCCACAAAATCAAGAGTATTGAAAAAGTAGCAGTGACCTCTGAGTTCTAAAATAGATTTTAAAAAAATTACCTGAAACCACCTTTAACCAGTGTTCACCTCACTTTAGTAGCTGCTTGCTGCTCAGTGAGGCTTTCTACTGGGTAAAGCTTCTCGTTCCTCAAACTAGGTTTTGTCACTGTGTGTACATACACA
>WEIS01088118.1:0-11536 GCA_013389965.1 Todus mexicanus | reverse complement strand
CGGTGAGCAATGACGATGCAGGTACGCCCTTCTCTGGCCTTATCCAGTGCTTCCTGTACAGTCTGAAGGCAATAGACAAAGTGTCACCGTGAAAACGTGTAGACCAAATTGGGGCTGAGATCTGGCAAAATCTGATTGCTTCAGGTGAATTAACTATATGGTGCAACACCTGTAGAACTCACTATTAGGCTAAATGAAAGTTATGTTACTGGCGTGCTTAGCTGGGTCAGGAGCCCAGCTTGTTAGCAGTACAAAGAAAGGACAGGTAAGCACAGATGGCAGTAGAAATTAAGGAAAGCCTTTATTCAGCTGACATACTGAATGTCAGCTCAGTGTCGGTAGGTTTTTTAATTTCCACCATTTCTCTAATCTGAATGTAACCAAGCTGCGCAAATTATTGGCCAAGTTCTTAGGCCCCTCACTGTTGGTTTTATTGGATACTCAGGCTCATCATTCGTAGGTTTGAATACATTTTTGTTTGTTTGTGTTTTAATGTGCAGAAGCTGTATTTACGAAATATTCCCACTGAATGCTTTGAAATCCAGGGAAGCACATTTCTGAAAAAGTGCTGCCTCTCACTGGCTGTCTGAGAGCCCTTGTAGCTGGCTGCTTTTTAATAGCTGTGCTTCCTGGATCTTTTGAAAAGGTCATTAAAGATATAAGTGCTGAATTAACAATGTGGCATAACGTTGCAGTCATCAGGATGTCTCTCTAGGACAGAAAAAGGTGTCGTACATTGTAAGCCATCGTAATAACTTTCCCTTATTGCTTATCACTGCACATTTACCTTTTCACTTTCTGTGTCTAAGGCAGATGTAGCTTCATCCAGTAACAAAATTTTAGGATCTCGTATGATAGCCCTCGCTATAGCAATGCGCTGTTTTTGCCCACGAGACAGTTGGGATCCTTGAGCCCCAACATTAGTTTCATATTTCTGAAAAATATACAAGAGGAAGATTTTATTCAGGTGTAAGCAAACAGACCAACTTACAAGCTGGAGAGAGAGCAGGAGGAGAGAGGCGAGAGTGCTGACTTCTGCTGGCTTCTTAAAAAAACAGGCAATATAGATACACATGTCTGGGGAGAGCTTTCCGAGCCATGCTTTGCAGTGCGCATGGCCCAGGAGCCCAGGCAGTGTGGTGGTGGGCCTGGAAGAAAAATTCAATAGCAAGATGTTGGCTGATATGTCTGAGGTGAAAGAAATTCCCCCTGCCCCTCCCCTAGATTTGGGAGAATAGGGTTAAAATAAGGGCTTTCTGGACAAGTGTTTTGTTTGGATGCCTAAATTCCTAAATTGTATCCATACCTTTTATGTTCTGATTTGTATTTCTATGATTTCAATGCATTTAAATACTTCACAAGTGCATGTAAGCAGCCAGCATCAAGTATTTTTGTCTAAGTATCATGCCGTAGTCACAAGAAAAATCTCACATAGCTGGGAACAGGATTTCTATTTCCTGACTCAGTATAATGCTTTCACTGCTGAACTGTGCTGCTGCTTCTTTCTTGTCCATAGCTTTGAAAAATCTTCCCTTTTCTCCTAGTTCAGAGTTGTAACTGCTGGTTTCAGTTTTATAAGTATTTGCCTAGCATGTGAAAATCCAGTAGCAACTCATGCCCAAACTCTCAGGAACATGAGGAATGGTCATAACACCCTCTTTGCTCCTGCTGTTATAGCTGAAAAGTAAATAAAAGGTATACATATGTAGTAACTTTAATTGGGCTTGGAGCTGCTCCCACTGCAGGGAACACCGAGCAGTATATCTGTCATTCCACAGTCAAGGCCTCACAGGTACTTACCTCAGGCAGCGACATGACAAAGTCATGCAGCTGAGCCTTCTGGGCTGCTTCTATGACTTTTTCCATTGTAACCTCTTTGTTATTACTGCCGTATTTGATGTTATCGGCGATGCTGCAGTCAAATAGCACAGGCTCCTGGGACACTATTCCAATTTTTGATCTAAGAAACTGTACATTTATTTTCTTGGTGTCATGTCCATCTATTAGCTACCAGGAAAGAGGAGAAGACTTAGAGACATCATTCCAAACCAATAGCCTGCAAACCCCAAATACTTTATAGCAAAGCTGCATGACTTAGCCACATTACTAAAATGCAAACACAACTGATCTAAAGTAATTTGAAGAATCTGCTTCTATTTGACTCCCTTGTGCATGCTGTGTATTTTCTGGGTATTTCTCAGACCCAGCCAAACCATTTGTTTAATCTTAAATCCAGATTAACTATTTAATGACTTAAGAGTAGGCATACATTTTGTTGCCTTTCTGGCATAGTGATCACCACACTTATTTTTTCCAAAGAGAAATCAAACTAGATGGTTAAGTATTTACATGAGCTATAAAAGCTTTTTAAGCTATCAGTAATTGAATGACTGGAAGTTAAATCTAGACAAATTCAGCCTGCAAAGAACCTGCATGTTGAAGCTGTGTATTTAGAGATACTCCAGATTCTTTTTGTTGCTCTATTCAGACTTGATTTTTGTGTGTGCTCCTGCAACGTACACTACACATTATGTTTCATACAGGCACTACCAAGGTAAATGCCTATGGCCTACGTAATGTACAAGGGTACACCTGAGGCTTGTAGCATTCTGATCTGTGTGAATATATCTGAGATGATAGTCGGGAACTGTCCAAACGATTCACATTTGTTCAAGGACCTGGAGCCCCAAGCTGCCTATGTATGTGCCACACTGCTAGGCTGTACCACAGGGCACATTCAGAAGAATCCTTGCAGCATTGCTAAAAATAACAGCACACAAAACACCTTCCCTTTGCTTACCACGCTTCCTTTCTCAGGGTCATAGAAACGCTCCAGAAGCTGGACACTGGTGCTCTTACCACAGCCACTACTTCCGACAAATGCCAAAGTTTGTCCAGGCTTAACAGCTATAGAGAGTCCTTTCAGGACCTGAATATCAGGCCGAGAAGGGTATGTGAATTTACAGTTAAGAAATTCAATGCTTCCCTTGAAATCATCCTGGTTGAAAAAAAAAAAAAGAAAAGAAAAAAAAAGAAGATGCTACAATGAGCTCAAGCTCAAAACCAAGTTGTAAAGTACAAAGTAACTCTTCCTCAGATCCCATTCTTGCATCTCTTACTTAAATATGACGTTTGTGCTTGTGAAATTAGCCCAGAAAGAGGGATAAAAACCATAGTGAAGTAACGGTCCTAGAGATGAAGCCATTAGTCATAAGACTATTGCTCTGCTTATACTTCCCCATAGCACACTGATCAGAAGCATCAACTGGAAATAGGATTGCCTTGCAAATGCGTTTTTTATTTTAATTCAGACACTGTGTAAGTGTAAATTTGGTGATAGTTCAAATACAGTTGTACAAAAAGCTGGATTTGGTAAAAAAAAATAAACCAACTGAGGTTTACAACGTTAAAAAATACATGAATTTAGGTCAGTTTTCACAGAACTCTTAAAAAACTCTTTTACAAGACTGAAGGGAACCATGATACTTTATTTTCATGGGTTGAAGCAAAATAGTTAATGTATTTAGTTCATAACAATTATTTCAAGTTTTAATTCTAAAAAAAAAAAAAGATTAAAAATAAGCTATTTGAATTGTCTAGGTCTAACTTTTCAATTCAGAAAAAAATTGAGCATTTGCATTTTGTCTGACTTAAATATGATTCACCTCCTCATGAACACCCCCAACATTTTGATGTGAATGGAAAAAAAGCCTCCATTATAAGCTAGTGATAGTCAGGTTTATGTACTAACTGTAGAGCATAAGGAAAAAACATGCTATGCTCTGAGCCATCCAAATTCATCCTATTCCAATTTACAGGAGTTTTACACTGACAGATTCCTAATGGCTGTCTAGTACAGAGCTTGCTGCCTCCACAAGAGCAAAGGCAAGTGTACAATTATAGAATAATAACCTCTTTGTAAAACAGGGCTCCTCATGGACTTAGAAATTGTTAGTGCAATTTCAGTGCTTATATTGAGCTGAATGATATTATAAATTACTCGTCTCCGCTCTTACCCATTTTTCCCCTCTTTCACTGTAAACACTGATTGTAGGAAGCCGATCGACCAGTTGAAAAAAGCGTGCAGCAGATGTTTTGGCTTTGGCATAGCTTGGGGTGTAGGAAGAAGCTCTTCCCAAAGCAGTTCCACTGGTCACAATAGCAGAGATCACCCTGTGGGGAAGGGGGACACAGTCAGTCTTGGGAAGCTGTTGGGAAACTGAACGCTGCACCAAGACCAGCACTTCTGGAGAGGAACCCATTTCTGGCTCCAGGCAGGCTCTCACCTGAACACATAGCTGTAATGGAGTCCTTCGGTGTCAACCAGAAACCCTCCATATCTATAAGAGACAGCGTTGGCGATGAACACTATGCTCTGGGCAAAGCCAAAGCAGACTCCGTAAACATGTGCCTTTTTGATCGCAGCTCTATAGGGCATGTCCAGGTGCTTCTCAAAATTGTCGATAAACATCTTCTCTTTCCCTATCCCAGCTACAGTCCTGATGTTAGAGAGGGCTTCACTGGAAATCTGGAGGTGAAGAAACGAATAATAGGTAAAAGCTCCTAATTTTTACTTGGAAGGGTGGTGTGTGCTCTTTCACAAGTGCCTGATTGTTTCAAGAACGCAGAGCACTAATGCCATATATAAATTGATTCAGATAACATACAGATTGCCCTGAATATCAGCCAGCCTAAAGAGAAACTTTCCTACAAGCAATTATCTACTAAAACCCTTAATAGCAATGCTCTGTCTGTTCCAATAGAGCTCAGTTGCTGTGAGCACAGTTAGCAATTCAGGCACATGCTCTCACTTGTGACTTCTTTCATGTGATGTTAATAAATGGGACATCCACCAAAGCAAAAATGGCTTTAGGAACACTGATATTTCTTTCACTATATGCATTTGTTAATTAAAGACATCTATTTATTTAAATTATTTTCTTTGTTATAGCAATAGTCAGGATAAGAGTTAGAAGGGATGATATCCCCAACTTCTGTTTCATAAATTAAAACCACAGCTCACCCTCCCTCCTTCTCTTTTTAATGGCCAAAAAGCCTATTGAGATGGAACATATAAATGCAGGGTAACACCTTGGTTCCTTAAACATCAGTGACACAATTTCCAGGATTTTTACCTTGTACATAGGAAAAGAATAAGCAAATGCTTGCCTATGTACATAGAAAAATGCAACACAGGAAATTATGAGATAATCCCCGTGGAAACTTCTCTGGAGCTTTAATTCTTTGTAGGCTTTATACTGTGCTTTGCTGCCAGTCAGAATTGGGGTTTCTGTCAAAAAAAAAGAATAGCACTACAGTTTCATCTATAGACAGTTTTTTTGATCCTAATTTCACCATATGTAGCTCAAGTAATTTTTTTTACGAAATTGGTTTAAATTGCTGTAGCTAGACTGAACTTTGATAGTGGCTTCATAGTGTGACACTTTCCTTTAGGAAGCAATGGAGTGCTATATGGCTTATGACTGTTTTCAGCTCGTAGGAAGAAATCTGAATATAAATCACTTAAAATATTCCATTCAGTTTCAGGGTGTTTTGCTCTTGGCCAAAATTAAGAGCCAAATCTCTTGACTTCTCATACAATATGAAGGAGTGGATAAGTAGGTACTGTGAATTGGATTGTTCAGACTGTGCTTTTCCATGTTTAGCATGGCTGATGAGCAATCGCTGTGGAAGAACTCAGAGTATTTAGCATTTGGATGCGGTGCTGGCAAATAAATTAGAAAATAACACCAGACGTAATTAGTCATCACCAAAACTGCTGAAACCTTGAGTACGCTTTTTATCCCAGCCTCTGGGTCATTCTGTTGAATAAATGCTGACGCCTTGACTCGTTAGTGAAGTTTCTCTCCAAGTTAAGACAGTCTTACAGTATTTTGATTTATCGCTTTTTTTGTAAATAACTAAACCATGGTCAATTGGTCAGATCTTAATTCTTCCTTAACTTCCTGGAACTGAAGATTATTTGAAGATTGATGCGCTCAACAGTGACCTCAAAATATATTCATTTGGTTAGTGATACCAAAGTCAAGTGATACTAACTCCTGTAATACTTTTTGTGCATTTAAAAATAAAAATAGTCCAGAAATCTGATGTGTAGGTAGTCAATATTATTTTTTTAAGTTCTATGCCCTTAGTCATGACATGCTTCTTTAAATCACATCCAGAAATGGGAATTGGGAGCTGAAGATTTGCTTCTTCAGAAGTCAAAAAGGTGGTGGCAGGCTGAGCTAGCTGCAGCAGGCAATGGGAAAGGAACTGCCACTAGATGTGGAGCTGAACAGGACAAAGGGCTCCAGTCCATGTGTTCGCTGCACAGATTATGGTCAAGAGGAGGCTGATTACCATCAGTTGGTTGAAAGCTCAGATGGGTAGAGGGAAAGTTTAGGTGGGGCAGGGTAGAAGGTGGGATGGGTAAGACATTTGTTAGGCAAGACCGTAATGTAGGAAGGACGTTTGGAAGAAGTGGAAATTCTGCAAGAGTCATTTTAGGATGGGCTAAAGGAGCTCCATAGAAGGGAAATTTGAGGCTTTGAAAGGGCCTGCAAAGCTTGTGTTTTAAGATGCTAGAAATACAGCAGCCTAAAACAGGAGAGGAGGTTCAAGCATTATTCTGAGTGGGGTAGCCTTCCTCATGTTGCCTGTCCTCTAAATCGCTTGCATTTCTGATGAAGTTCAGTTTCTGTGCAGTTGAACTACCACTTAATAAGTGCCAAAGCCTTGTGGCCCAGAACTAAAGCCAAAGGAGTTTGTTTCAAAGGCACTAGACCCACACAGGGGTGAACTCATGAGAAACGGCATTCCTTTCTCTTGTGTCCCTATTTTGTCTTTAGTACATGTACTGAAAGGCTGTTCAGCCAGGGCAAACTACATTAACCTACTCTCAGCCTCCAAGGTGAGGTGGTTCTCAGGGTCTTGCAGCCAATGGAGCTAGGCATGATACTAGAGCTGCTGTAACAAAGAGGAAGGCTTTAGTCCAGGGTCACTGAACACTGGATAAGTTCCTTCCATGGAACGATATTTCCTTCCTCATGTTCCATGCTGATTGGTTTAATGCCCGCACAGGTGTTTTCACCATGGAGCAAAATTTGAAGTGTTATGAGAAAGTGCTATGTCTTGTGTTACAAATAAAGGGGGGAGGGATGTGGGGTGTGGAGAGAGGAGGGGAGGAAAGGAGGGAAGATGGCTATTCTAGATGAGAAATGAGAATTGACAGAATTTTGACCCTTTAAATCCATACATAAAAATAGATTTATGCTTGTGATGGCTGATGGAGAAGCTGGTAAGCTAGAAGGGCCCACTGAAGGAACGATTTTACTCACTGTAAAATCCACATACTGATCTGTGGTTCAGTGCCACAGGTGAGTTTCACTGCTTTCTGAGGACAGCATAATTACAGGGTATCAACAAATGGCTATTTAAATAAAACCCAGAACAGATGAAACAGACTGCTGAGAAATCAGTGTCTACCAATTAGGTCCAATAACTTTTGAAAAGTCTCTCACATTCTACAGAGCAAGTGCTTTTACAGTTACGGAATTCCCAATGGTGTTTCAGTGGTTTGACAAGCTGAAATATTACAACTTAGTTGCAAACCATTGCTAGTTTCATTACATTTGAATTACTGGTGGTCCCAAATGCTTATTTCTTTCAACTACCTGTGACTGTAATTATAAATAAGTTTTTTAATAGCATTACCCGTCCAGTAGCTTCCAGAGCTTTCTTGTCCTGAGAGGCAAATCCTGTCAGCATTTTAGCCTGCACAGCTCCAGATAAGGCCAAAAACGGCAGGAAGCACAGTATAACTAAACTCAGTTTCCAGCTGAAGTAGAAAGAAATGACCATGGCCACTCCAATGTTGGTAAAGGAGTTGACAATCATTCCTATCTGAGATCCAGTTGCCTTCAAAGAAAAGAAACAGAGATGATTGACCTGTACTCCAATAGTAACTTCAATAATCTTTGAATAAATTTTCCTATAAAATTTTAGAAAACTCTAACTGATATTAAAATATCATAAGACACCAATGACTGGTGACTGCACTGGAATTTAGCTGGTTTTGATATACTGTTTCCAGTCAATCATGTCAAGAGAAGGACTGCAAATGTCCAATATGCCTGTCATTCAGCAAGCTTTCCACTAAGAATTCAGAAAACAGTTTCTAATTATTATGAGAAAGATAATCTCATGACATTAGTTCCCTTGGTTTCCTGGGGAATCACTCATCTGAATACTCTGTTTTGCTCCTGCATTTATCTATCTAGACTTAAATAATGAACAGAACTCTTTTGTGACTTAAATAGTTAGCAACAAAGTCTCGGGTATGCTAAAATCAGTAAGAAACATTACTGAGAAAGGATGAGTTAAAGTTGCATTTCTACCTGTCTCTTTATGAAGGAAAATTTTTAAGTACACCTTTGACATCCCCCTTATTGAATGCGTTCATCTTCTCCTTATGTACTTCAAGAACACTATTCTTTGTAATAAACCTTATCTGTTTACTAAAAAGTTATTTTCTTTCATAAACAGCAGCCCTAGATAGGAATTAGGTTGCTATATATTAGNCTCTCATTTGTCTTTTAAATTCTTAAAACCTCCATTACTAGTTTTTAAATACTAACCTACCATCTTCAGTAAAGCTGAAACGGGACAATTTTTGTAACAAAGAATTCTATGTGGTTTCCTTCTTTATTTCTATAAAATTGTTTGCATTGGAGCCAAGTAAAATGGCATTTGACTCACTTCTACCAAAGCATCAGTTCAGATAGGAAACATCTGCAGCTCAGCATGGTTTAACCCTCCCTACTAAAGAGCACAATGCATGGAGTTAGTGGTTCACCTTCCCAAACAATGTCACACCAAAACTGGCTACACGATTCCCTGGCTGGAGCACCTGACTGTAAATTAGTTTCTCAGGTGGATTGTCAGTTTAAATCAAAACTGTCACAACAAGCACAATACCATGATGAAAACTTGAAAACATGATTAGTGATGAACATCACTAAAATACTGGTCTGCCATGTTTTTGAAATAAACACAAGGATTGTGGCAAAAAGCTAATTCATCTAAAAAAATAAAATTAAATTAAACTTTTCTACCAAATGCTCCTTCCCATATCATTTATAGCTGGCACTTTATTGATTTTTGCAGGCAGGAATAAAGGACAGTGACCCTATTTGTGCTTTTAGGTAAATACAGTGATAATGGTTCCACATTGGCAGTTTATGATAAATAGAAATAACTTAACTGACTGACCAGGGACTGATCCACACTGACCTCACTGGTTGCAAGCTAGTGAATTTCTGTGAGAATGTGCCGAAATAAGCTTTCATTCAGTGCTTATAGCAAAATGATTCTTAAGCTACTAGGTCTTACCCCTTGGACCTGTGAGGCATCTGTTGCAAGTCGTGTAGTCAAAGCACCAGGGCTGTTCTTTCGGTCATCAAACCAACCAATGTCTTGCCCAAGCATAGCCTGGAAACCAATTTTCCTCAGCCGTCTTGTAAGTAGCTCACCAGATTTGGCAAAGGTGTAGCCCTGCAGTGCATAAGAATAAATGCAAATATTGTCCAGAAAGACATAGCCACAGAGTAAGGGATTAGATGCAGAAATTACTCCTATTGGGCTGCTATTACCTGTAGAAACTGTGTGATAAATGAAAGAACTCCAACTATGACAAAGAGCACGCAGACACCGTTGATCTGGGTTCTTTGTTCTTCTTCATCAAGAATGGAGAAGGTCTTTGGAAAAGAAAAAAAAAATTGAAAAAAATATTGGCATCATGTTAGAAGTGTCAGTTTTGCTGTGTGCCAAATCTGTTTAAGACTCCATATCACCAAGTGCAGAAGCTCACCCTAGAACCAAAACCAGAACACAGAGCTCTCCTTCAGCCCTTGCAAACACCCAATTCCTTATTTTTCCCAAGGTGAGCCTGGGCATAACATAATGCTTTTTGCTCCTGTTAAACAACAAGTTTATTATACTCAGCATCTGCACATACTGCTATTAATTCTTGCCTATCCCTAGTTATAATTAATCAATCATCCTCCCCCTCTAAACAAGATCCAGTTTGATAACCAGACAATAGCAGTGAGATAAATAACATAGCAACAAAGCAAGAGTGCAGCACCACCCTTACCTCCACTCTAATCTATGCTAATGGCAACTTTATTAGACATACAAAATGAATTTTGTGGAAATAATTACACCCTAGAATAACTACTTGCACAACACTGATGGATGCTATAATTTGCTATAGGTAAGCTTCAAGAGGAACCTTTTGCCTTTACTGAAGGAAATAGCTATGAGCTATTTGCTTACTGCTTGGTACTTGAGAAAAAGCATTAGTGCTTAAAGTAGAGTCCCTGCACCCCATTCTGCTCCAGTCTCCATGGTGTTTGCCTTTTATCTCTTGTTCGTAATATCTAGTCTTTTTCAGCACCTGCCAACATTACTGGCTGCTGCTGGAGTAGTGATCCAAACCTAGTAGCCATCCTTTAGCAACTGCTTTCAGACAGAGCAGCTGATATGTAAGTCAAGTCAGTGAAGCTACGTGAAGTCATTAAACTACTTCTGCTACCTGCAAGTATAAGCCACAGCTCATGTTTGTACTTACTCACTAGCCTTAAATTAACTATAATTGGATTTCACAGGTAAAAATTACTATAAATTGACCAATCTCTCAACCTTTTATCTGTAAGCTATAATTGAAAATAACTTGTGCATTCGACTTCTACTTAAATCAAAACCAGCTTAAATTTTTCTAGGTAAGTATTTAAAAGTAGAACAAGAAGCAGGCATTTTCATTACAGCTGCAAAATAGAATGATTCCACAAAAATAAACTTAAGTACTAGTCTCGAAAGGTCAACCCAAGTTATTTGCGGTTCAAAGTGAGCTGTGCATCAAAGTAACAGAGAGGAATCAGAGCATGAATTTGAGAAAAAGAAATAGCGGTTCTCTAGTGGGAATTCCACTTTGAGTATTTTAACTTTGTATATCAGTACCTTGGCAAAAAAATTAATCCTGCAAAATCCACAATGATAATATCAAAACAGTTCTTACTGTTTCAATCTAAGAGCCGTTCCATTGGCATACTGCTCTCGTAGCAGTAGTCAGGCATATTAATTTCTTGGATTAATCTTTGTTTTAAAAAATAATCACCAGATATATTTTAATCTATCATGATAATGGTCTGTTGCTGTTCCTATCACCTTAATGAAACCTTAATGAATTGCTGGGATGATATTCTCTGTATCATCATAGCACACAATATCCGGGCATGAATGGGAAAATGGTCTTCATTGTAGTGGTCATGCCACATGCACAGCTAGCCCAAAACATAGCCAGGGGAATAACTAGCTATTTATCATTATCAACATGTATGTCATGGTAATTACAGTGCTGTGATACTTTTTCATATGAAAAAAACATTATCACAATCTCTGTTGAAATTAATAGGCATTCTAATGAATAAAATTAATAAACAGTGTGAGAAACACAGTATGTGATGAATAATAA
>WEIS01088096.1:0-10377 GCA_013389965.1 Todus mexicanus | reverse complement strand
AAGAAAAACAGGCCTGGAAGGGGAGAGAACTATTCTGTTTAGTGTCAATCATTTATTCTTATGTTTTTATTATATTCAGGAGATAAATTTTGCCTTTCCAGTTATGACTTGTTATTTGACAGTATCTTAGTTCAGAGTGTTGCATCTTGAAAGCTCTACAGTCATTTTAGACCTTTGAAATCTCTTCATGAATACTTAATTCTGCATTTGTAGGAGAAGAGTCTGTGCTGGAGAGATCTGTAGTACCATTCAATCTGTTGCCACTAGCTCTCAGTGCAGATTGTGCAAGGCTGCAGAATAAATTAGTGTTATTTTGAAACACCAGTTGTCCACTGGAATGTCACCCCTTCAGATCCTTGCATGGAGCATATGAAATAGCACCAGATACAGACAGTGATGTATGTTCCAGTGTGGTTCTCCCAATTATCACCATGAAGCTCTTTTGCCTGCATTGATGTTTTTTGAGAAGAACAGAGAATGGTGCTGGTTCCTGAACATATATGTGTGATGGATGACATCTATTTTCATTTCTTTGCTCCTCTAACAAGGAAGTGACTGGGTAGGAGGAAGGTAGCTTTATTTTCTCATGTAGGTAAGATCCCAGAGTGGAGGGTAGAGACCGTGTCGCAGTTAAGCAGGAGTGTGTAGCATGGACAGAGGGCGGGGAGCTGGTGAAAAGTGCAGGAGCAGATGTGCTGCTGAAGTGCAAGGGGTCATGGAAAGAAAATTTTGAGAGACCTAGAGGGTAGGGCACAGAGTGTACTGCAACCCAGATTGAGTCATTTAGTCCAAAACCAAGCCTAGAGAGAAGGAATTGCTTTCAAATATATGATTTCAGGTACACTGAAGGGAACGTTCTTTATAATTTCATTTTATTTCAGTTGTTTTACTTAGCTGATTCTGAGTTTTTGTGGTTAGAAAATACTTGGTCTAGTGTTAGTTCAAATACGAACTTGCTGTAGTGGTTAAGAACCTGTTGGATTTTTCTAGGTACTCCTTATACAGAAAGGGAATACCATTTCAATATAAGTAAAGGGAGTACTTCAAAGGTCTGGCTGCCTTTGGCTCTTGTCACAATAGATTGAATTTTTCAGATCAGAAATGCATATTTATATTTTTTAAAAAAACTATCCCTGAATTACTTGCTCTAAAAATGGATTCTGTAATCAGTGAGCTCTCAGGTTTGGGCAGATGTAAATCAACAATGGCATAGCCTCTGCCCTAGATATTTTTTGCTTTTAACTAGACAAAAAATCACAAAGAAATGAAAAACCCCACCAAAACCTAGTTAGCATGCAAGTTTTGCTCATTATGCCTGTTAGAAGTAGTGTCTTGAATACCCTATTCTTCTGGAAACTAAAAATAAGCAGTAAGAAGGAAAGAAGAGATTAAACTATTTTCTCTTTTTCATAACTTCCAACAGAATTAACTTGTTTGAGCTACCCATGTATGGCATCCTTAATATACTGAATACCATGCTGTTTAGACAAACCAGAACCCATAATAAAACCAATTCAATTAGACAAGACACTTAACTACCTTACCCTTAAGTGTAAATTGATATGTGAACTGAACTCAGTAGAATTTTCCCACAGAGCTCAGTTGTGCTGGAATAGATAAAATGTTACTGGTTTGTGTAAGCATCTTAAAAGTGAAGGGGTTGGACACATGCTGCAGCAATTCTGGCAAATGTTCCCTCTCACCCTCTTTTTTGCTTTTAAATTTCCTGAGGGTCCTAATTAATAAAGTTACTAAGAAAAGCAGTCACAGTCAATCGGCATCCATAATGGACTTTCCTTAGAAGGGAAGCCAACTTCTTGCTTGTTTCTGATACTCAGTTTATTGGCTGCAATATCTGGTTTGGATCTGAAACCTTTATTTTCTTTCGAGATTTCTGTAATAATAAATTCCTTGCCAGACAACTCAATTTTCTAAATTTCATACTGAGTTAGTCTTTCTACAATAATGTCTTTTTTTCTGGGAAAAGTTAGGGGGCTTTATGGTCACAAATCTTCTCTTGGGTCACAACCAAACACCTAGCTTCTTAGCCAGAACACCTGAGACACACAAGCCAATATGTTTACAGAAAATACTGGCTATACATACCTATAAAATAGCAGTTAATCAGCAGAGCTCAAGTATAACCTTGGGGTTGGCTCTGTAAGAATGGCTTATTTAAAACCTCTCTGTGATTAAAAAATAATAAATACTTAGTTCTTACTTTGGCATTTGCTTGAGTGGATTAAAAAGCTTTTTAGAGGAGGTAACCTTGACTAACTGTGTTTTACAGATGGAAGGAGAAGGACACAGCTCTCCTAACTTCACTGAACGAACCAATAGCAAAGTTACAATTAGAAATTCAGGCCTTCAGGCTGCCTGTCAGGGCTGTCTATGCTGGGTCCCACTTACAGGCAATAATATAAAATGAAAGTTGTCTCAGTGCCTTTTCTGGACGGACTATTATTAGTGTCATGTATTTACAGAGGTTTGTGTTCTTTGACATTTACATACAGGCGTCAGAGTTCATAATAGATGCATAGCGTAACACCAGCAACACTAAACCAAATGCAAAGGAGCTAGACATGAATGGGGTTTACGGCAAAGACATTTGGGTGGCAGACTTTGACTCCTGTTCTTGCTTCATTAACCTTTGGAAGAGGAGAAAAAAAAATCATTGGAAGAAGGCAGAAAATCAGCAGTAATCAATAAGCATAAAAAGCAATCTTCATAAATTCTCCTTAAACTCTGGAGGTGTGTGAGTAGACCTCTAGGAGTATGAGGGGAGAAGGAGTCCGAAGTTTAAGTGGTTGCTGGGAGAGCAGAAGTACGTTGACACTGCAGCATTATTGAGTAACATGACGGAGGAAATCAGGATGGAACAGTGATGGACACTCTAGCTTAAATCAAATAGAGAAATGAAAAGCTAAATGCAGCAACTAATATTTTCTTAATAAGGCTATGCGACAGTTGACAAATTTTAAAGTGAACGAGAGTAGATCCTATGGTCAAGGTTTTCCATGCAAATTTTAAATAAATCAATGCTAAATTTAAGTTCAGCTATGACAATTTTTCTGTGCAGAGCAAGAAGATCGTGCATCAGGGCATTCCATCCCCAAAACCAGGCAGTGAGGAAGTGGCCACTAGCAGATGGGACAAGATGGTGGATTTTAATTTTGTAGCCAGGCTGCAGTCTGAATGTGAATTGAACAAGTCAGGTTCAGAGTATCAGGCACAACAGAGTGCACAGCGAATTGCTGGTAGCCCACTGGGCTGCATCTCTTGAGAGGAAGATCAAGCACTCAGCAGTGGAAGGGAGAGATGATTTACCATGAGAGGCTTAAAACTGTATTTAGTTTAGGCTCTGTTTAACCTCCAGGACCTTGATGAAGGCAAGAGACATAGGACATAAGGAATGAACGAGGAGAGATGGGAAAGGAAGGGTAACTGAGTCAGAAGTGGATACATGAGAAAATTACTAGGACATAAGAGAGGATGAACTGGAGAAAGGATGGCACAAGGGAGAGAGGGGACCATATTTTGCTAGAGGAGAAATGTGGAAGAATTTTCCTTTTAGAAGTTTTCCGCCCAGCAGTATCTAAAGTTGGCAATAAAGATTTCATTATTCATACTACTTTCAATAGTACATACTAAAACATGCATACTTCTAGCATCTGGATTCAAGTCTGCCCTGCTGCACATTGTCCATGCAATGATTAGGGGGGTGAAAGTGGATGCCCCTTAGCACCTCATCTCTTCCTAGTGCAGAGCGGCTTGCCTGAGGCTACAGACACAGTATCCGGGAGATGTGGCTAGGGGCTGCACCAGGTCTTGAACCATGTAGGAACTGGGGCTCAGGGTGGGCTCTGTGCTGGAGCAACAAGTTGAGGCTTTTGCAGCGGTGGGATGCTATGGCACTTATCAGAGTTGCCATTCAGAATTGGAAAGGGTGCAGAACTGGCTGCTAGGTGAGTGGCTCAGAGAGGCCATTCATCCCTTCTGCTCTGCCCTTTCTCCCAGCACAGGAGCTGTCATATTTTTAACATCTTCATTATTTTGCTGCTTTCCTCTGGTTGGATTTTTTTTTTTTTTAATTCTGCTTTGTGAGACAAGGCAGGAACATAGACTACTTAAGGTCACTGCATTTAAAGGCTTTATTTTCATTATTGTTCTCTCTTTTAGTACACTGAATTCTTCAGGCCTTAATAATATTGTTGGGCTTTTTGACTACTGTTGTACATGGAACAAATGGTTTTATTGAACTGTCCAAAATACTTTCCACATCTTTTTCTCTGAATAGGTGCACTTAATTTAGAACCCATTTGTACATAGGAGCAATTCACATTATTTCATTCAGTATGCATTGCCTCTTGTCTACACTGAATTTTATCTGTTGGCTTTCCGAAACACATAACTTTGTCCAGCTTTTCTGAAGTTTTCCCCAGCCTTCTCTAATCTTGAGTAACCTGCGTCGCTTTGAATGTGAGTTTTAAAGGTTCCATTAATACTTTAAATGGTTTTTAATTTTTTGTTTTGTTTTGGGATTGGCAAGGCAGTATCAGAGGTACATTGAGAATACCTTTGTTCAGCAGAGCTGCAGTAATTGCTTCTGTCTCTTGTAGTTTGAAGAAAGTGAAATAAAGTGAAAATACCCATTCATAACAAGAAAATGTAAAGTCAAATAGGCACAAAGTTTTTAATATTTAATTTTCCACATTATAAAGCAGACTTTCTTCTCTGCCTTCCCATAAATGCAGAAATGGATGGGATTAATTAAACATTAAACCATTACTCTTCCTAAACGAAAAGTCCTTGCTGGCCATGTTTGATATAATATATTCCCAAGGTGATCTTTTTCCCATCTGAAGTTTCTCCATGATTGGTTAAAAAAAAAATTAATAATAAAGAAATAAATATTTTGCTTTCATATTGCTCTCATATATTTTACTGGACAAGAAAGGGGTATTATTTGGTAAATCTTCCTTTAATTAAATAATTGACTGGAGGACTGATTCCATAATGGAAATGTTGTGTGACATTCAGTGCAGGCAGTGATTTAGAAATGAGACAGTGAGTCTGTGGAAGGAGAAAGGTTTCTAGGTCCTTAGGCTCTAGGGAAGAAGCATATTTACTTTCTAGACTGTTTGCCTTCTAGAAAAGGAGGAGGAGCAGGGAATGAAACTCACAGAATAGGGCCACTAGCATTTTTAGCTAATGATATGCAGTGTCAAGAAGGTGCTATTTGTATCTGTGAGATATTGCTATGGGCTGACAGAATAAGAAAACAAGAAACATATGAAGTAACTGCAAGAAAGCAAAAAATATGCCATCCAGGAAGAAAATAAAACAGAGAATTCCTTTATATACATATATAAAAGTAAGTTGTACTTGCTTAAATTACTTAAGGATTGCATTTTATAACCATGAACATATGAACATAACTATTGCATTGACTGTATCCTGTGTTCCTTAATTTGTCTCTATTACTAGCTTTGTTATTTTGCAGAGAGTGTTTAGGCTAAATGGATAGTTCTAGTCTACATTTTAACTATGACAGCACTGAACATTTTTACACCAATTAATGGGAAAAAAATAATTTGTCTTTATAGAACTACAAAATTAGTGAGTGGATGGGATGATGAGAGAAGGAGATACATCCATGTAATATATTTTTTGAAGTGATACTGGTATATAATGAATTGTCAGGAACTCTCCGTATTTAGAGGGATAAGAAACTTTAAGAAACATTCTGAGCATTTACCTACCTGCTTTATTGCTTCATGGAAGCTCAGAGGACTTCTATGGATCATTTAATCAGTCTTTACCTACCCTCTTTTGAGCAATAACTCTACAATTTGTATTGCCTTCTGTTAGTCTCTCAATGGTGTATTTACTATCTTAGATCCTATGTTAACAGCACAGTGAGTCCCAGAGGAAGGAGAAGGGAGACCTATCGATACTCAGATGTACAAAACCTTCTCTCAGGTGACATTTGCCAGTATCTTTCTAAAATGAAACCCAAAGAAGAGTGGACAAATGATACAAACTCAGGGTGCAAATGTCAGTGGGAGAGGAAGTGAAAAGGAGATAGTTGCCCAATCACTGCTGTGAATTCAATCTAAGGTAGGGTCTTTTTAGCTCCCGACTGCCGTAACTTTGATTAACCTTGCAGTGTTTCTGCACAGGGTCATGCTATCCCGTTGACACTTTTCCTTTGAGATGTCAGTCACATTTCAATAACTTTCCAGTGTGGGCTTGTAAGTCTTGTCTCTTCATTGACTTTGAATGAGGCAGGTTGCTTATGAATGCAGCTTGAAATGTCACTCAGATATTCTTGCATTGTGTTATCTTTGATTGACGTGTCTGGAGTGGTGGAAAATTCAGGGTATCTAGCTGCCCATTTTGACAGTGAGGACCCTCCAGTTTTTTTATTTTTACTTTTAATTCTTGAGACTCTTTCACCCGTCTGATGATAATGAGATTTTGTACTGCTTTTTTCTTTGCACTATTAACAAGCATAGGAGTGTCCTATCCTGCAGATGTAGCATCTTAGCATTTCTGTCTGGAGTTTAGGTTCTCACAGCATGAAAAGCATAAGCTCCACTAATGGAAGATAATACGTTAATGATAGCAAAGAAAGCACTGGTTTAGGAAAGGGCATAAAAGACATTCCTATTGGTTTAGTCTTGAAGATAGCTTTTAGTTTATGTCTGTCTTGTCTAATTCCTAAGGGCTAGGCCCAAAGCCATTTAAAAAAGGCCAGCAAGAAGGAAGGAAATGCATTTCTAGTTTTCAGTGTTTATTATTGGCAACATAGACTGTAGCCGTTTTTGTCGAAGTTTCACTATGTGGTAGAAGGCTGTGTCCCAGAACAGTGATTGTTCCAAGGCTATGTTATTCAATAAGCTGATTTATAACATATGACTCCAGTTATAATCCAAGAGTTTCTCCATTTATTTTTAAAAAAATAAATATTTCTTTGCTGTACCCACTTGAGGTTTATAATCTTGTTTTCAGGAGCACCCTGGCTCACATAAACAGGCTTACCCCGCTTCCAGTGCTAACAGAAAATGCAAGGTCCGTGATGGAGGAGGGGAAAATTCTGTAATATAAAATAGTTCATATCTGTTTCATAGCGTTTCATAAATCTGGTTCCCAGGCAGTGGAGGAAAATGAATTAAGAATCAGTTTGGTTTTTTTTTTTTCAAGCTACTACTATAGCTTTTTTGCTCAGCTGAGTGGAAAGAAGTGTATAAAAAGAGCTAGTGCTGGAAACTAGATGTAAAACAATAGCAAACAAAAACCTCTTTAACAAGCATAATCTTTTGTCAGTGAAAGGCAAAGACATCATTAAATTCACAAGAGTGCTTATTTTTCTAATGTAAGTCATGGAGGAAGCAGTCATGCTGAGATGTGAAAAAAGGAAGCAAGGGCTGTATCCTGAGCATTGCTGTGCCAAACTCTTGCATGCGTGTCCGTCTTCAAGGCTGAACCTTGGCTAGATCTATAGCCACCCATGTAGTGCATTGGGAGAGTGCCATGTCTAGGGTGGAAGCCACAGTTTACTGCAATGAAAAGAGAGCTATTTTAGCAAGCTAATAGCAGGGAGAAGGGGGTGTCTTATGGATCATCACATATGGTTTCAGCAGCAGGAATGAAAAATATCCTGTCATAGTTCATAGTCTGATGGCTATGGCACTTGGCAATAGGAGCTGGAATACTCTTGAAAGACAATTGAACTGTAACCTCTCACATGTTACGTCAGTGCTTGAACTGCTGGATAATTGGAACTAATGGTTCTTCCTTTCAGACAGGTTTTATTTTTTAAGTGGTACTTGCAGTGGCACTCTTTATAGACCTAGATCTGCTGCAGGTGTTTAAGAGTGCCTGTAAGATCAAGCCCTCAGAAAAAAAAAAAAAAAAAAAAAAAAGAGGCAGGAGAACATCTTGCTTATTGATCCTTGCGGGGCTTAAGTCTGCTCTGGGTGTGAAACTGTCGAGCTCTGTCAAAACGGAGACTCTTTGCTGTGTCTTCAGAAGCAGGACCTTAAATGTGTGTTAATCTTCAGTGTATGAAACATGGTAGGCTGATCTTAGCCAGATGCCAGACGCCCACCCGGTGTCCCTCTCACTCCCCCTTTTCAGCAGGACAGAGGGAAAATAAGATGAAAAAGCTCATGGGTCAAGGTAAAGACAGGGAGATCACTTATCATTATTTTTTATGGTGATCTCATTTCCATGAGTAAATACAAATGTTTTGTAGTACTCTGGTACTTCCTTAAACGTTTTGAGAAATAATGTTAGACATTTTCCTTGCAAGTAGTTTCTTTTTATTTGTATTCATTTGTTTTTATATAACACATTGCATATAACATTAGTACAAAAAATGTGTACATATGCATGTGTGTATATTTGATGTGTGCAGTATAATATGCATACTATTATAAAAGAATTATAGAATCTTAGAATGTTTTGTGTTGGAAGGCACCTTAAAGATCATCTAGTTCCAATGCCCCTGCCGTGGGCAGGGACACCTTCCGCTGGCTCAGGCTGCTGGCCTTGAATACTTCCAGGGAGGAAAACATAATGAAAGCATACTTTCAGCAGCAACATTAGGTCTGCCCCAAGTGATAGAAGCTAATATGGTCAAGAAGAGACCTTTCTAAAGCATACTAAGCCTCCGTGTGATACTGGCTTGATTCTTCACTCACCTGTCTTGAAATGTAGCAAAGCAATAAGACGAAAAAAAGCATTTCCCAGTGGACAGCCATAGCTCTCTTTCTGAAAGAGGTGTTCAGGAGAATTTTTCTAATGTTACCATCTAATTTGTGCTTTAATATTCAGTGTTTTCTGGACCTGGCTCAGGCTGCTGGGTGCCTGTATTTTTATACAGTTGCTGCAGAGATTTAAGGTGTGTAAGTGGGCAGGATCTCTCCGTAAACCAGTGAAGGTCCATACCTTCTCTTCATTGCTAAGTCAAGTTGCTTGGAAAAGGCTTAACATACTTTAGGATTTTGGATTTGCCAGATACTCATGGTGTAGGTGTAAATATGTTGTTAAGTTAGGATGAGTGCCAAGAATCACATTTAACTAGTGTAGTCAAAAAAGTAGTGAATATTACGTAAAGAAAAAAAAAATGAAAGGAGGGACTAGATTTTTATGCTAATCTTTGAGTGGGAACATAAATTTGCGTTTTTATTTATTAGTCAGAATTTTCTAGGACTCCAACTTTTTAGAATTTTACAGTTTCACCACAAGATTTAGATTATTTCAGGATGAATAGAAGACAGATGTTAGAAAGCATCTGTCTCTGTATCCAGTACTTTTTGCTCTTTGCAGCTCTCTATGTTCTGGCAGTCTGATTGAGTCTATCTCATACGTGCTAAGTGTCTATGTTCAAGCCACACTTGTTGGGAGATCATCTTCTTGTCTGTCAAACTTGATATCATTAGGAGGTCTTCCCTGATATTTTGCCAGCAGGGCTCTGCTGAGGCTTGGAGGGTAGTGTAGCTAAGGGACTGTACAACTATGCTGAATACAAGCAGTGGCAAGGTGGTATGCATTTCTGGGGTAATGTCAACAAATACTTCCTAATCACTTTGAAAATGACAGAATAGTTTTGTGTTTGGGTGGTTTTTGTTGGTGGAGGTGTTTGTTTGGTTGGTTGGTTATTTTGGTTTGGTTTTGGTTTTAGTTTTTGGGTTTTGTTTGTTTGTTTGGGGGTGTTTATGGTTTTTGTTTTGGTTTTGCTTTTGTTTTTTTGTTGTTGTTGTTAATGACTCAACCTAACTGTATGTGTATTTGACCACTATCATCTCTGAGTTGATGACTCTGGAACATTACTCTGCGTTTCCAACGACCTCTCATTTCCCTCTCTTACGAATGCAGCAATGATGCAGTACTGAAATGCTACTATCATGTTAAACTTCTCTGAGTTCAATTCCACAGTATAGGTCATATAATGCATTAATATCTCCCTGGGAAGAGTGGGAAGCACTCATCATTTTTATTCAGATCAAGAGAAGTGTCTTCAGTCCAGTTCAGAATATGTGTCCTAAACAGTTAGATGAAATAGGAACAACAATTGGTGCACGGTGCCAGATTTGTTAGGTGGGATCCACAAGCGATTACTGACAAAACTGATCTAGCAAGCCTCCTTCATTGATTTGGATGGGCTGGAGAACAGATTTCATGTCCAGATCTGACATACTTCAGTCCTGAGAAGGCAAGGGTATGAATTTCATGCCCAGATCAGACATATGACTGAGTTATAGAGGCTTCATGGTCACTGCACATCCTCTGAGCTTCACTAGCAGACTGTGTGAGTACTCTTAGCCAACATTAATTGAAGTGTAATTAGACATGATGCATTGTAGTGCA
>WEIS01088063.1:2394-12413 GCA_013389965.1 Todus mexicanus | reverse complement strand
TTTATTTTTTTTTTTAATAATGATGTCAGTATTTTCATGGGGGGAAAAAATCTAATTTAGGGATCATAGTCTTTTAAAATCATCATTGTTTAGAGCATATATAGTCTTAATAACAGTTTTAATTTTCATAATCAAGGATACCTGTTACCTGAAAGATGACAAATACTACTTCTCTTTCCCTGCCCCAGTGTTAATATGTGGAGATGATTTATTTGGACAATCCAACTGCGTATTTATACAAACGTCTTCTCAGATATGATCTCTTGTAGAGTTTGTGCACTCATAGCAGCTGCAGTGTAATGAGTCTGCAGAGACACACTTCATTTGAAAATCAGAAATTTGCAGCACAACCCCCCTCCCCGCGTCTGTGGTTTTAAATCCTTAGTATTACAGTTCTTAAACTTGTGTTCCTGCAGGGAATTTACAGCTTGGGAAAAATCATGTACTGAAAAGCTGGATTTACAGAGACAGAATTGAACTGTTGAGTAAAGGTGTATGAATAGGATATTTTTTGTTTGTTTAAAAACAAACAAAACCCCCTCATATTATGAACTCACCACAAATGACATTTGTCTCAGCATATTCTCTGTATGCTATACTTTATTTAACCTTAATAATATTTTTGTTCAATATTTTGTTTAAATGAAAAATGCCTTTTCAAAANGTGACGTTCTGAGAAGAGAGTGCTGACACAAAAGATGCTCAGAGTTAAGATTGCCTGTGTTACTACTGAGACCCACAAACCAGGTAATGTTTGGAACTCAGACAGATGCTAAAAGGCTATAAGGTAGAGTTTTGTATTTGTGGTCTGCATGGACAAAATATGTGCGTGGGAAAGGAAGAGTTCTGCGTATCTCTGGCAGGAATGCCTGTATTGGGCAAAGGCAGACTGTTTGAATGTTTCATCTTTATTCTCATCTCATTGGAGAGAAAAAAAAAAAAAAAGAAAAAATAGAAAAAAACAAAAAACAAAAGTTTAATGGAAATGGAAAAGTACAAGAACTTATATAGAAATAAGAACACCATTAGAGCCTGGCTTGTTGACATTTTCAGTCATATGCTTGTCTTCTGTGCATTTAGGATAGCTTTTAAGATGGATCACATCTCTGAGATACTCCTCCAGTTATGCAGAATAAAACACAAGCCATGGAGCTGACTTTGACTAATTTTTTGCACTGATAACTCTGTCAATGGTCTGAACACAGGCTGGCCTTAAGTTCACAAACTTTGAGGATTATATTGTGGAGGTATGTTGGTCCCAAACTTAAAAAGATAGTCTTCCTTCAAATAAGAGACATCTACAAATTCCTCTAAGCATTTTATAGTGACTACTGCACTGAGATACAAAACAATTATTTAAGTTTCACCTCATTACTAGCATCTGTTTTTTACAGAGCTTAACAACTCCTATTCCTGAGTAAGCTTTCTTAGACCTCCATGCGAAACTTGCGATTCATATTTCCCTTCCTACAGAGTGGCAGTTCTTCCAGGCAGAGACAGCCCTAGAGACTCTGTGTCTGAACTGGCATCTTAACATGCAGCCTTGAAGAAGGAATTTGCCAGTTTGTCAGCTCTGGGACGCTGACCACCAGCTGGAAAGGTATCACAGCAAAAGGGACTCCTATCTCGCACACAGTCGCTGAGGAGCCTGTTGCAGTTCCCTCTTGTGGTGAGCCTCTCTGCAAGGTAACTACTGCATTCTTGTACCAGTTCCTCCTTTACTCCATGTGGTAGCAGCCTATGCTTCAAATGTGAAAGCTGTGCTTTCAAGTTCTGTTGAATACACCAAGCTCGGAAATGATCACACAACCAACGACAAATTCCTTGTTGCTGTAACAAAGTATTTCTACGTGTTTAGCGCTAAAGTTTAGTTTGAAGTCTAATATTACCTCTGCTGAGCAGTAACAATTTTGTGCATCCTTATACGTCAAGTTCCTGCCATAAAAGAGAACACTAATGTAGACTCTGGCTATAAATTAGGTACCTTAAGGAGATTTTTCATATTATTTACCAGTCTAGAACAGATTAATCTGAATACCCTAAAAGCAGTCCTTTCCTAGAAAAAAAGGAAACCACAGTTTACAGGAAAGTTACTCAGCTTCAAGAATTGGATTTTTTTTTCACACTAGAGCATACCGGTAGAAAAAATACTGCTTTTCAACAGTTTGTCCACGTTCCTTCTGCCTGGAATTTTGTATGACATGGCAAAAGCTAGCAACCAAATGCAGCTGCAGTGTTAGTTCTGTAAATAAGAAATTAAAAAGAGGGCAAGATATGTGACTCTAGTTCAGAAAGCTAGTACAGTATTTGTAGAAAAGCCAGACTCACGCATGAGTAGGGTGTGACAGCTCATTAAACACACTTACTAGCTACCCAAAAGTACCTGAGTACTTATTGCTGTGGGAAAGCACCCATTCTGGGTACATTGAGGCTATCTGTGAGTGCAGCTTATAGGAGAGCAACGTCAGAGGAGCTGGAGTTTATAAATAGACATGGGAACTGCAAAAGGAAGAGTAATAGTAGCTACTACAGGACACATAGTGATGGAAAAATGTCTGCTTCTATACTTGTGTTGCAAGGATTTGGCTTAATTTGGTTAGCCTGAACTTCAGGCTCCCTTTTTTCTCTAAGATGATGAGGAGAGTTGCTGTAGGCTGTGCAAGCTGTGCAACATCCTTGCGGAGTGCAAGGAGGAGTGTTAAATAGGAACTAGGACTAGTCTGAGAAATAAAGTGGTGTCACCTGAAGAGGTTTTGGTGCTTCTTCTGCAGAAAGAGAGTGAGAAGAGTAAATCTTCCAAGAAAACAGTTCTTGGCCAAGATGTGTTGAAGTAATTTTATGTTGTGTTTGAGGCTGTATCTGAGAGTGGTATTTTTTTGGTAAGTGCTGTGTTAAAGGCTATCTTTGTTTTGTAAATATTTGCAAACATTTTCCTGCATAGTTTCCATATCGTGATCCTTTCATTTGACAGCTTCTGAGTTGATCTTGGAAACAATGAATTCCTGTGTATTCTGTAACAGAACATTAATTTGAGGTACAGCGGAGGTAGGGGGGAGATAATGGTTTACCATTATATTTTGCATTAGCCTTCCAACTTCCTCAATCTCATTAGACTAACATGCCTTCCAGAGTAGAGATCATGTGTTCAATCAAAGCTTCCTTATAAATTTTCCTGCACAACATTTTTCTAGTCAGTAGGTGGCATTTAATCAAAACAGCAGTTTCCCAGTGGAACTTTCATATTTGATACTTTTTTTTTTCTTTTACCAGAGGAAAAAAAAGAAAAAAAAAAATCCATTTGTTTGATCAAGATGTCTGAGTCTGACAGTTTCAAACAAGAATGTTTTCACTTTAGTTAGAAAAAAAAATAAATATCTTTTCTTTTTTCTTGTGTTTTAAGAAGTTGATATTGTTTTATTAACTCCGGATTAATTTGATGACATTTAGTTATATACCGAATTAAAAAATATTTAAAATTATTTAGGGTATTTCCATGATTATATAGTGATTTACTCCCCCTTTCCCCCTCCCCAAACTACTTTTAAAGGAGCAAAGAAGATGGGCAAAGGGGAGTCTGTCAATCAGCAGACTTACACTTGCTGTGTAAAGGTTCATAGAAAACTACTTGAGGTTTACACAGATTGGAAAAGGCTGAAAACCAGTGCTACAGTCTGACCTCTAAGACACAGGCAATTGGATATACTTGGGTTTGTTCCTGTTTAAACAACAAAAGTATCAGAAAAATCCCATTTTGATTTACAGGGTTTTGTTCCAGTCTTCAAGGAAAAATGTGAAATAGCAGATTTTCATGTGATAAATTACCCTTATCACATAACACTGATGGTATTGATCAAACCTGACCAGCATCAAGGTGCAGGCTGGATGCTGGGAGGCACAGAGGATGGACTGCAGATCACTTGGCCTTGCTCAGGCAGAAATGCTGAAGTTTGGTTATCTGTGCAGGTGTACAAATATGCAAATTACTGTCTGCATAATTTGGCTGTACATCAGTATATGCCACCTTATTTTCCTCAGAGGTGGTAGTGTTGTCTGGGGGTGGCAGGTCCAAGTAGGAAAGTCACCTCTTGATGACTCTGGCCTAGTTTGGAGCTGCCTGGCAGCACTGGCAGAAGCTGGATTTTACTTTCCATCTACCTAGGGCTCTACCTTCCGGAGAAAACCTGGCCAAAGCGGTGGAGTGTACTTCCATGCCTCCCCAGGCCTCCCCTGTGTGTGCTCCAGAGGGAGAGGAGCTGAGCTGCTCAAGCTTATGGTCCTGCAGCTTTCTGCTTCGCTGCACGCTGCTTTCACTTCTGTGGGAAGATTTGCTGAAGGAGCTGAATGCCTCCTTCATCACAGACTTCAGGGTTTGCTGAGAAAAATAATGAGTGAAAATGATGGTTAAGCAGATGGTTTAAATTTTTGCATTGCTTTCCTCTGTGGTCTCTGTCAGCTTCTGTTCTGCCATTGAAAAGAGGAGAGGAAAATGAAACACAGCCGCTTCCCTTTCCCCTGATATTAAAGAAGTGAAAAATGATTTGATGAACATTTTTAAATCAACATTCTTTTTATCAAGAAAAAAGAAAGAAGATAGCTGAATTTTAGCAGGAAAGGCAAGGAGTGGAAAAAACCTACAGCTATCTCAACTTTTGGACACTGCAATGTTAATAGGAACACGTGTTTAACTGGCTTTTTTATCCCAGATGGAAGGTTATAAATGCGCAGCAGAAAAATGTATTGTCTCAGCAAAATCAGCCACATTTTGTTTCCTACGTCCACAAGGTGAGAAACTTGCTGAAGGGCGAAATACAGGCTTTTTGGCAAAGCTCCATCCCATTTGGGTTTGCAGGTGGGCTGAACTATCAGCCCCTTGGGCAATGGCCCCTGCACAGCCATTGCCAGAGGACATGTTTGCTCTTGGTGTAACCAGCCAGTCCATTTGGTGAATCTAATGCAACTGTAAGGTACTGCAAGTTGGGTTTCTGGAGAAACCTGCTGTAGCTGACCACCAGCCTCAAGCCAGAGAAGTACTGCGTGTCTAGCTGTTCTCAACCACTAAGATATCTCAGTGTGGCTAGTATCATTGATGTAAAGGCATGAACCAGGATTTTTCCACTTGCATGTGGAAGTTGGAGTATCAAAGAAGAGAGAAGCTTAATAAGAATGAACATAAGGGACACTATTTTGATGCTGTGAGAGAGGCGGTCCTTGTAGTTATCTCCAGATCCTTGCCTCAGGAAGCCCACTGTATATGTAGCTCACACAGGACATCTCATCTCCGCTGGGTTATACATGATCTACTTCAGAGTGCTGCCCCTATCAGATGGTAGTTTCTAGTCAGTGTTGGTAGAGCCAGCTCCTGGGCTCAGGAGGTTATTAGTGCCTTTAACCTTAAACCAAGGGTGTCCTCCACACCGATACAAATGCAAGTATGTGGGAGATATGCCTTTTTTTTATCCTGTGGGATTGGGAGAAAAAGGACAAAAAAAGGAAGGATTTTTCTCTCCATTATTCTAGGTGGAGGCACAGTGCCAAGAGTTGTTAATATAAACAGCCTCAACTGACAAGAGGGTGTTGTGGCACTGTCTCCTACTACATTAGCTATTAACTTCTCTTTACCCCTTGAGTTATTTTTACTACAGGTAATTTTGTTACAGCAGTTTTGCTCCAGTGAAGCAGAAATTAAGTGGGAGGGCGTGTTGAAACTCTGTACTTTCAGCCCCATCAGCAGTAAGTGCGAAATGAAAAAGAGAAATGGTGCTTCCTCTGCTGTGTGGATTAGAAATCTACCAATGGCTGTGTGGCTACTTGACTCTTGACAACATCTGCGGGGGTGGGAGGGGCGCCACTGGATAGGGAAGGCTCCTGGGAAATAAACCTATCTCATCAAACAGCATGGAGGAGCAGTTGCAAATGACCTTCTGTGTTGTGGTTTAAAACTGACTCTAAAAGAGTAGAAATGGGGCACATTTAGGCTTCTTTCTGAGTTGTGAAAGGGAAAATAATTATATTCTCTCTGGGCTGGTGTTAATACTATCTTTCTTGTCTCTATGCTTCTAACATTCATCTCACCAGCGTGGTTTTGGCTAGACTGCAACTGAGAAAATATCAGCTAATATGTGAATGACCTAAGGGAGGAAAGTAGTGGATGTGTTGGCACAGCCTTTTGTGGGCTATGTGTTTGCTCAGCAGCCGCTCAGAGCTGGCCAGAGGCTTCGCAGCCATGTCAGTGCAACACTGAGTTCAGCCAGACCTCTGCACGTCTAAGTGGAGCTCACTAAAGTGGCCAAATGCAATCTTCACTGGAGCTGCCTTGTGTGTGGGTAACTCAGTGTGACATTGCATCTGCTTGGAAAACACCCTATAGATTATATTTAGTTTAATACTTTCCAAAACCTGGTCAATTTACAGCTACTGTCTGTACAGACCAGAGCGGAATATTTTCCTTGGGAGCTAAGGTATATTTCTGTTTGCAGCAAAGCTGCAGGTCTGCTTAATTCCTGGTATAATCTGTAAAGGGATAAACAAACCCCATGATTTTGCTGCTGTCTCTGTTGTTGATCTTTCTTTCAATAAATACATTTACACAATCCTCTGAGACTGTTCTAAGTTAGGAATGTCACTGCACTGGGAGAGGTTTTTATGGTGTATAGGCAACTGCTGTCCTGTCTTACCACTTACCCCTATCGAACAGTGAACTCAGTCCCTTCAAGACTTGCTGCTTCTACCTTCAGAAACATCAGGATTCTCCAGTCTGGATATTGCTCTAGCTTAGCTGGAAGACAAAGTTAGTTTTCCTCCTGAATACTTTTTCAGGCATTTGAGTGAAATAGATGTTAACAGACAACAGACGGCTTTAACTATCTAGGGTAAAATCCTCTCAGGCTTCCATCACTGTAAGATCATGATCATAATGATTCTCTAGGTCACCATAAAATTATCAGGGAGAAGCAGTTGAGGCAACACTTGACTTTCCTGTGTAAAAAGGTTTAAACTCTGCCTCCTCTTAAAAGCCAATTATAAGCCTTTCAGATATGTTATTAAGGAGAAGGAAAAAAAGGCAACTAGCCAACTGAGTAGTAGTCTTCTCTCAACCCTCTATCTTATCTAGATCCCATTATTGTGTCAATGAGCATATAGGGCTTGTTTACCTCTTGATCTGAGTAGCTACCTTGACCACTTTAGTAGAGGTCAAAGACTTAGCATTCATCTTGGTGTTCAAAGGTATTTATTTTAAGGGTACTGCATTTGGGCACAGGTTGCACAGGGAACACGAGCTTTGTGGTATTGTATTCCTCTACTAGTTAGCTAAGCATTACATTTTAAAACAAAATGAAACAACATCACCTCCCTCCTCCCTCCATCCCCTTCTTTGTGAATATGGTATGCAGGGGAATACCTGGTTACTTTTGACCCAGGGAGAAGTGTGCAATACCTGCCAGACTTGTGTGTAAGCTGAATTGTTCTAAGTTGCTTTGGGAGCTTGGTGGGTCCCAAGCATGTGGTTCATTTTCTCTTCACTTCTGCTTTTCTCAGGAAGTGCAGCAGCTAATCAGGTGATTCACAGTGGAAAGTTCGAAGAGCAGAGAGCTGCTGCATGCACTGCGATGCTTAGCAGGACAGAAGCAGTAATGCTCATTTCTTTGGATGTGGTTATTGACTGCAACAGAAGCTACTAAATCTAGGAGCTCAGGTATGTCAAGAGATTTGCTGTGAAAGCAAAAGGAATGGGCTGCTAACTGTTGATGAAAACCACAGTATTATCTGCAATTGGTTTGTTGTGGTAGGATCATTTTAAAATGGCAAAGCTTTCAGCCAAAATTCACCCTATAATTGTAATGCAAAGAGGAAAAAGGGTCAGTGGTTTGCTTATATTCTTTAATCTAGAGATGACAATAAGATTGTAGATGTCATATATCTCCTGCTTCTAGTGTTAGATTGTTAGATTTGTTATAACTGTATGTCCTTATCTAATGAGCTGCTGTTTGACATGATCAGAATTTCCCTGATCTTGTTCCTTTGAGTGTGTTAAAACTGTATTGTCTATGACTGAGCTAAAACATTCTGTTTGTTCTTGAGATGGGGGCATGACTTCACTTCCAGGAGGGCTACATGTCAGAAGCAAGTACGTTCAGTATCTCTGCTTCTCTCTTGGCTGCAGTAGGAGTGTATGCAAATCAGAGAAGAAACTGTTCTCAATTAGATATTTGGAAGTTACTTGTTAAAACAGAAAAATTGAAGAGTTGAGTAGATGATGGAAAGCCTAAGTCAGTGTTATAACTACCTTTGGATTACATGCTTGCCAAACAAAAATAAAGAGAAATGCATTTAAGTGTTTGAAGCTGAATTAGTGATTCATGAGATTGTACTGCACAAATGCCTTGTCCAACTTACAAGTACTCAAGAAGCGTAAATATGCTTGGTCAAATGAAGTCGTAGTGTAAACTCCTTTGATAATAACAGCATCACACCTTCTTGAAACAAGCTGAAATTATATTTATATTGCTGAAAAAGTAGAAGCTGTGTCCTACTGAAATGGGACTTGTACTTTGAACAGTGTTCAACCTTCTCTAAACTAACAAGTATTTTAAACCCCACTGTTACCTGTATTTTGTCAGCTATTTTATTTCATGACACCAGCGAGGTTGAGTTCCTGTGGCATAAAGTGCTGTATCAGAATTTAGGAACAGAGAGTATACATTCCTGGCAAGGATTGGTAGGATACTGAATCCTGCAATTTGTTTTAATTCATTACATTCCTTGTATTGGAGAAGATAGTGACATCAAAGTGTAAATATTTTTGTGGTATTTTTTAGGTTTGCTCACGAAACATGTCAAGCGTGATCACTAGACATACAACTGGTAGGCGTGGATAACTTAAGAAAGGCAGAGGGAGCTCAGAGGCACAGAACTGAAGCGACTGGGAGGCACAGAAGTAGAATAGTAGATGGACAGTATCTGGCACAGTGTTTGTTCTGAGGTACTGTCATTTCCTGTGAGCACAGAGTGGCATGAACCACAAGGAGGGAGTTTGTGATAGAACTAGGAGAGAACCACTAAGGTGGTTCATAAAGGAATCAAGTGATGCTTTCTAATGTTTGGATCTTTTATGGCATCAGACAACTTTCCTGGGGAGGTAGTGGAATCCCTATTTTTAGCATTTAAAGTGATTGACTGGCATGACTGTTTAATAAACAGATTTGTCTTGGCTGCTAAGGACAGGAAGGGACAGTGTAAAGAGTGGATATTTGGGGTGTTGTTAGTTGTGTGTTTCTGATGGTCACGATAATCCTGGGTCTTAACAGTCAAGAAAAGGTTATTAGGAGAAAGAATATTTAAAGCAGATAGTCCTAGTACTAGGTGTGTGATATTTAATCTAATATGCCTCTTGTCATCTGGACAACTGAGGTAAATAAAAAGGCAAACTATTGTCTCCATTTTGCTTTCATGTACTTCTAGAGATTAAATATTTCCATGTACACTTGAATATCTGAATTTTTTTTGCAGATATTTACCATAAAAAGTGTACTAAACTCTGAAATTTGGTATGAAACTTCATTGTGTTTTGACCATTTTGCCATAAAACCCTTCTCTCATAACAATGATTTAAAATGTATAAGTAAACTCCTTAATCTTGGTGCAAACTGAAATGGTGTAGTTGTATGGGATCATTGTTTGGACTGTTGAGGAAGTTAATCCCAGATAAATATAATTAAAATGTCAGTTAAAAAAAAATCACAGAAACATTTAGGTTGGAAAAGACCTTTAAGATCATCAAGTCCAACCTTTAATCCTAATCTTATCTTTATCACCCCTAAAACATACCTCTAAGCACCTCATCTGTATGACTTTCAAACACATCAGGGGATGGTGACTGAACCACCTCCCTGGGCAGCCTGTTCCAATGCTTTAAACCCTTTCAGAGAAAAAAATGTTCCTAATGTCCAGCCTAAACCTCCCTTGGTGCAGCTTTAGGCCATTCCCTCTTGTCCTATCATTGTTTACTCATGAGAAGAGAC
>WEIS01088056.1:0-16463 GCA_013389965.1 Todus mexicanus | reverse complement strand
CTCCCAGTACACAGGTAAATACATCTGTACCAGCAAACGGATTAAGGTCAAAAATATAACCAACATTTTTCTGTAAATATGCAAGATTAAAATAAATGTATTTTTTATTAATGCAGTTAGAAATCTCTCCAACATTTGAATGCTGTGACATTTGAACAATAATAATCTTTCTGCCTCTCACCAAGATGTGCATTTTTGTCAGCAAATACTGTAATACATGGCTTTAAGATTCAAAATAAAGTGCTAGCAAACCTTTACATAAATTAAGAGCAAAACCAAAGCCAAAGGACCTGCATTTGGTTTGCAGATGCTATTCTAATACTAAGGAGTAAAGATGTACAAAAAAGAATAATAGCTAAAGCTTGTTTGGTGTAAAAAATAATAGCTATTTCAAAAGTGTTGTAAAACAATATAAAAGATACCAATTCATGTAAAACATAATGAACATGCAATTTCTTGTAGTGAAAAACACATTTTACAAGAGTTTGGCAGCGTGCATCTGTAACTGGAATAAAAATCAATAGAATTTATTGCATAATTTAGATATAACTTTATCCTCTTCTGTTCAAATTAATATAGGGTTTCACAATTTATATGCCAAGTCTCAGCTCTCAGGGATTAGAAACAGCTGAGATATACTGCAACATTGAAGTTTATGATGTGAAAATGCTGACAGACACGAATAAAATTGCACTGCTGCTACATCAGGTGGGAAACTTGATCCATGAACTATTACTGGTTGGGTGTAAATGTCTGAATCCACAGCTTCAGTCTAAAGGGTTCAAGTTTGCCCAAGGGATGTTGCCTAGACTATATCTCTTTGTTTACGATACACTTCAAAGTAATATTGTACCTTAGCTGAGCTTCAAATCAGCTGCTTGTAGGAAAAGCATGTAGTGGATCACCAGCACAAGGCTTGCATGACAGCTGAGCCTGCTTAACAACCTTAAAGAAGGGATTAACAGATGTATTTTCTCAAGCACTGTGTGTGAGCCTCCCTGCTTCTCCTTCATTTCTGTCTCAGGATTGGCAGCACTGTGGTCCCTACCCTGCTCCGATACCCTCCTGTGCCCAGCACACCTGGTCAAGGCAACCAACTCTCCAATTCAAAGGTATCCCAATGAAAAAGGAAATTCTTCCTAAATATATATTTTTTTATTATTTTTTTTTTCTGTGGCCTTTCCCCAAAGCTGAAGTGCCTAGATTATGCAGAAGCTCATGGCTAGACCTCAGGCTAATCTGTCCAGATGAGGGTGTTGTGGCTTTCACCTGGTAAAGCTTGTTGTCAAAGTCATTTTACAGTGCAGCATGTTCCTCTTGCTGAGGAGCTCTTCTCAGTGAGTCCTGGCTGTCCTGGGCAGTTGAAAGGAAAAAACCAACTGCAATCACTGCATTTGATCCCCATAGAGATCATTACATTTTACTGTTTCCTCAGGCCACGGCTAAATAGGGCTTGCTGTGCCTTGGGACTATGAAGATTCATTTTTCTTTCACGGCACATCCCTGCTTCCCACAATACTTCCCCAAAGTACAAAAAAGTTGCAAAATAAAAACAAAAAACAAGAAAGTAGAGCCTGAATGCTCTACTGAGCATGAAATTCCCCAAGGTGTGAGGTAATTGCAGCACCTGGCTGTCATGGTAACAGGCACGACTGCAATTAATAAAATTTAAAGTGTGTTATATGTGGAAGACATTAGGTAGAAAACTCCATGAGCACATTTGCTTAAAGCCACTCCTGCCTTCCTACTTATCCTGATGCATCTCAGCCGGGCCTCAGATTTCCTTCACAGATTTCAAACCTTTGTGCAAAGCCACCGCCAGCCATTCATAAACAGAATGATACTAAATTTCTCTGCCCTAAGGAATAACACCAAACACTTATAGTTTGGAGAACGGAGCCTTCGGTTTTCTATAATGTGTGCTCTTGAATACCAGGAACTAAGCTAATATTGCGTAAACCTCCTTTCACCGCTCAGTTTTACAGCCGTTGCATCAGCATGGTTTTCTAGCCAATGTCATGCTGCCCTGCGACTGAGAAAATCAATGAAGGTTAAAATCGCACACACGAATTCATTGTGTTGATCTGCACTGCCGTTAATTTGGAGCATTTTGGGAGGCTAAAAAGCAACCCAATTATTTTCTATTTGCAATTCTAGTGTAGCGCTAATACACAGAGCGATACCTAGTACATAAGGAAATGTAAATCTGTCAGTTTACTGCTAAGTGACCCAGCTTATACAGATGTAATTACTAAGTTATTAAACCAGAGTCCTTTTAGCCATGGCTTCAGCTGAACAGCTCTGCTACTAATACTATCCATTAAATTGCACCCTTTTATAGCTGGAGCACTATCACTTTTAAATACTCCTAACAATCAACCAGCATATGCTGTTTTGAGCATTAATCCTTGCCTGCCATTGACTACATATAAACACAATATAAATTAAAATTAAAAGAACCTTAGCACTACCCTCTCAGGTTGTGATTAGGAGGAAACACTCTCTTTTTCAGGTGTGCAGATGCCAAGGGCATCTCTTCTCTGCTCTCTTCTGATCAGTGCTTGAGAGGCCAGAAGGACCATATGGCTTGGCTGGACGTAGTGATGTTCCACCTGGGGTGCAGGTCTGTGCTGTGTCGCCTGCAAGTGACCTGGTGAGTGCCTTGACATCTTGGTGGTAACAGTGATGCCTTTGCCAGATGCCATCACACCACCTTTCAAGAGTCTGTGGCTAAGAGAAGGCAGAAGCAGTTTAGCAGAAATTGGCCAGATAATGTTTACATCAAAGTGCAGCTCATTTTTTTTATCTGGGATAATTTTTGCCACATCTTTGTCCTTTCTGTGAACAGCTCATAGGATTACAGAGGGACCCTGATTCAAAGCATAAGTTAAACGTGGGGATTTGTGTGACATAACCAGTTATTGAGTCTGCTGTGTCTAGTCCTTGAGAAAGGTTGAATCCTGTCCCCAGGAAAGATGTTCTCATTCCACTGGCCCCTCTGAATATTTCTGAAATTCACACCCTTACGCAGGTCCATAAAAGAGTTTATTAGATCCACAAAAAAATCTGCAAAATAGGTTCAACTGGAATGCAAATGAAAGCCTGTGGCAAGAAGACAAATTGCCCCTTTTTTTGAGTCAACCTTTTCTGTTTTCATCCACACTGACTGATCTGTATTTGCATGAGAAATACTATAATTTCAGTTGCAGCTCTTTTCAAAATCAGGTATTTTCCTAACTCTCTGCTTTATCTGTAGGAAGGCACATTTACTAGAGATTAAATCTAGAAGCATCCAGGCTTCTGAGGTTGCACTGCATGAAATAGTTTAATTAGGTAATGGTACATCAGTATTTTTAGGAGAACCTTCATTTATTACATGGAAGTGATCATAAAAGTTGAATGAGCTCTGGAAATAACTTGTTCTTTTCTGAGACTATTTGAAACCTCATCTTTATTTTTAGATTTAAAATCTATCTTAATTTTAAACTGTATAGATACAGTGTACTTAGAACATATATAATTAGAAATGAGAAGCCTAAATTGCTCTAGATCAGGAGCTGTAAAATTTTCCTTAAGACTGACAGTTGCATTGAGTGTGGTTTACCATTGGAGACAAAATATTTCTTTATAATAAAATGGCTTGCTTCTCAAACTCTTTCAGGTACAATCATTCATCAACTGTGTCTGCTTAATATAACCTCAATTCTACAGATATCAAGACAAACAGAAATAGGAGGAATTCTCCTTGAATAGCCACTAGTCTTTTCTCTCAGCTTTCCCCCCTGTATGTGGTATTGAACTTTAAGCCCAAAGGTTGCATCAACTACTTCTTACTGTACCTATAGGTCCAATGTATTGTCAGTCCAGCTCATCTGCGGAATTTTTTTGCTTCACTAGACACTGTAGAAACTGTATTTCTGATGATGTTGCTTTCTATACTGACTTTATCTGAAAGCTTGCTCGTTTAGACCTAGCCATTTTAAAAATGAAAGTATTCAGCTCCTATACCCTAAAAAGTATGAAACACTAAGGTGCAAAAACTGAGTCTGTGTTTCTTAAGGCATTTCAGAGAAAAGACCGCAAGTTGCTCCCCAGCATTATGCAGTGGAAGATCTTAGATGTAACAAATCAAAGAAGCTATGCAGTGCTAAAATACTAACAACTGCACCAGAACCAATAGTTTTTGAAACACTAAGAAGTGTATATGCACTTTCTTATAAGAAACATTTGAGTATATATCAAAAATATTAATGTGGAAAGAATCAGTATAGAAAAACCTCATCATGTGGACAGCTTTACTGGACTAGGCTGCTTTTAACAGTGGAGAGGAGCAATCTTTAAAGACAGAGTTGAGCAATCTGAATTGCCCTGACTCTTGAAATAGCAGGAAAACTACAGCATAGACCACAATATGGCATGACTTTAAACAAGGTGATAAAATTCTTGCAATGTTGGCTCACCATTACATGCTTTATATGAGGCATGTATCAGAAAAGAAATTTTTAGCAGGAGAAAAGTATCTTTTTCAATTTCTACTTGTAGAACAGTGATAGCATTGGTACTGCAGATGCTAAGTGTATTGCTGGATTAGGTGTTTTATGGTTCCTCATTATAGCAATTGACTATATACATCTAAAGGTTTTATAAAAAAAGGATCCTATTTGAAAAGAACCCCTGAGCCTGCATATTACCCCATAATAATCCATATAACCAGGTCTGACCTATTGTGGCAGCTTACTGATATATTGCCACAACAATGACGTATACACATTGTAATACAGTTCAGGCTATTACCAATAAAAGTCAGTTATCTGGCCTCTGACATTTACACAAGCCATAAATATCCAGAAATAAGAAAGCCAGATCCTGCTTTCCTACTTCTTGTCTTCCTAATCATACGGTTTGAAAAAAACTTGTTAACAATTCTGTGTCCAAGAGCTGTTCATCTCTGTGCAGTCATTGTGCACATTTTCATTTGCCTAAAATAAATGCAAAACTTTCACTGAAGCTCTTTAACAATAATCTTTCCCTCTGTGATGTTGACTCCTTAGTTATATTCTACACTGTAAAATGAAAATTCTTAGATGACCTGACACAGAATAGTCCAGTTGTGATTTTTTATCAGGACTGCTTCCTTCCCAGGAATCAATCACTTATGCTATGAAGCCAAAGCTGGCACAGCTGACAAAAATTCTTTTTCTTTCATACTGCAGCTAAAACATTGCAAAATAAAAAATAAATGTCCAATAAAAATACATTTTCTTAAATTTTACGAAGTAGAAATGCAAGGTGTACTTTAAAACCACTATCATCCTCTATATTGGGTGCACTTTGACATATTTTGTTTTACACTGACTTCAGCCCCTGCAGCTGTCTTCCAAAGTCTGCACAGGCATCCATGAAAATTTTAAATACTTCCATTCAGCCTTGGCACAGCAGCTCCTTATAGATGCACTTAGATGGTTTAATATGTTTACTAAAACATTGTAAGTCATTTGGTTCAGATAAAATCTGTATAAACAGGGACAAGCCTCATGAGCCGTACTTTAATTGTCCAATCTCAACAGTTTGATCTCAGCACCAACACTCACACAAACATGCCTGACTATCCCAATTTAAAGAGCTGAAGGGCACACGTAACTCATCCTAACTTGAGGCATGGGGTAATGAGCACTTGAAGAATTATACCTATTTTAACATTAAAATACAAGTCTTATTGCCTACCTTCATTGCCACAGTTGCAAATGTTGGCTTATAGCTGGAAACCCCATTGCCCAGGCCTGGCAAAGCCACAGCTCTAAGGACAAAACTGTGCTGCAGATCTATGGGGATTTACTTAAGCTTAAAGGCTGCATGTAAGGACCATGGGTAATAACCTATTGCCTAGCTGGGGCTGACACACTTTTCCAGGTGCCAAGTCACTCTGTACCAAGTTAGGTAGGGTGGATGTCACCCAAACACTGTTTTGAACGAGCAGACAAGCACGAAACAAATATCTATGTGAAGATCACCCTAGGAATTTGTGTCCTACTTTGAAAGCTGTTGAGGTCTCAATTGCTAGCTTATGTTCTTGGTTTTTACATCTTGCTCTGTCTTTCATGTCATTATCCTCATGTTTGTTCCTACACTGTCTGTGTTCGTTCCTAGGCCTCATACTATCTTGCTGGTATCTGAAATCCTCTCCTCATACCAAACTCCTGCCTTGCCCATTTTTTTTTGACTCTTTCATGGCTTCTCCAGTTGTTGCTCTTGTTTGTCAATATTTGTCTTGATGACTTCTGTCACTCTGATTCAAGTGAGTTTAACCAACAGGCAGGATTACTTGTGTCCCAGTCGTGACAAACTGAGTAAGACCACAGCTTGCTGCATCTACTTCCACCAAGTTTGAGAGCCTTGACTGCTGGAAATGTATTGTGAGAGAAACCTGTTGAGACTTGGAGGCTGTATATCTGCTTGGTGTCTTTTTTTTTTTTTTTGAATGTAACATGATGAATTTTGGGAATCGCACATCTGCTCTCCTCCACAATTTCAAGGGGAATGTTGGAGGCAAGTTGAAGGAAGAAAAATGTATCAAAGGCTATTAAACACAAAGTTACCATCTGTGGTTCAGGAAGTCCCTGGACTGCAAATCACCAAAAGCTGGGGAAATATATCAGCAAAGTGTCACTGCACACTGGCCCTACTTCATCCTGCTGTTGCCTGCAGTTGGACACAGACTTACACAGTCCAAGAAAGATGTTTTTATGTTCTCAGGTAGCCTGGGGAAAATCATCATCAACATTTATAATCAACTCTATTTACTAGGGGGAAATCTGGAAAACTGAAGGCAAGACTCCTACCATCTGCTTAGTAGAGCCACTGCTTCAAGAACCTCTGCAATTGCCCGAATGCCAAAGAACTGATTGATGACACCAATGGACATCTTCTAGAACAGCAGAATCCCTCTATGAGTGTCTCCCCATAAAGTTTAAGGGAGTGCCTTTCCAAATGACCGGCTTCCTAGTCTAAGAGACGATGGCAGTGGGAAGAGAGATGTAAGCCCAAGCACCCTGTGAGAGGGAGAGCGACAGGGGACCCACAGAGCCCACTGAGTATCTGACAGATGGAGAAAAGGGGACGGTCAGAGTGAAACACCATCCCCATCGCCCTAGTCAGTGGCACGCGTCTTTTGCGTGCATTAGAGACATCACAGAGCAAGCAGTGCCCCAGGCATGGAGGAAAAGATGAAGTTTTAAGGCCTCGGTAAGCAGAGGAGTCCTGAAAGAACAACATCTGAGCTGGCCCATGAGCTTTGATGACAGGTGCTTCAAGAGAGATGATCCTCCTGATAGATGGTGTATCTCCCCAGTGTCAGAAGATGTCACTGCTTGAAGCCCCCCTAATGAGGGGTGCATAATTAAATAACATGTAGGTGAAACACTAAAGAAGATCGCTTCATTTCTGAACAACTTGTGAAATACAGAGCTGGACTCTGCACTGATGGGTGCAGTGGAGCCTGTTACAACTTGCAACAAAGGATGAGATCGGACAGGATTTGAGCTCACAAACACTGAGCCCTAATCCTACCGTTTCTGAAAGCAGATGTGTTTCATTTATACTCTGAACATGCTTGCTCCTCAGTTCAGGTCCCAAGTACTGAGGAAAGGAGCATGCCAACGGACCCAGACACATTGTGATTAGGAGGAGGCTGCAGGAGATGCTGGCTGCAGGTGAAGAGGCACCATGGCACAAGTGACAGCCCAGAGCTGTCTGGGGATAACCCGACCATCTGGTAAGTCTATCTGCTGCAATGTTCTACACCATTTGTCTAAGATATTATCTTTTCTCCCTGCGCATGACTCTGTGCAGCGACCTAATGGACCCCTAGGAAGAGTCCAGCTCCAATGCAATTAGCACAAACATCAGAAAATGCCTCCCTGTCACACAACTCCATATAGCTGGGGCACAGCTTGAACATGTTTATTCTGTGCAAAAGCTTACGAAAAATTTGCATTAGAAAACAGAGACAAATGGAAATTTTGGCTTTTGGTGGTGGTTTTAAAGCAAATGTCACCTGAAGAGCTATTTACCTATTATCTAGATTCTGTTGTTGATTATGCTTGCTTTGCAATATCAATTAAAAAAAAATAATTTTAAAGCTATACCAGGAAATGCATTTTGCACCATGTAATTATATTAATAAATAAATGTGTTTGATGTCAAATATTTATTCTTCTCTCACTGTTTTCATACTTTTGATGCTGCATACATTTGCAACAAAAAATAATTGCATTTTCAAATGTCTTCAACCTGTTTTTATGATTATTTGCTAATCACAATCCATTAAAATCTTAACGTTTTTATGGAGAATTTTGGTTGTTGGTTTTTTTTTGGTTGGATTGTGGGTTTTGTTGTTTTGTTTTGTTGGGGATTTTTTTGAGTGCCCTGTTTTACTTTGGTTTGTACAGTGCAAAGAAAAAAAAAGTAATTTGGGTTTAGCTTGTAGAATTTAACTAAGCTTTATTTATTGTCAGAAGTAATAATAGAGAGTAATTTAAGTACTTTGAAGATGTGCATTTAGTGGTCTTTGAAGCATAATCCCATTAAGATTAATAATGAATTACATCTGAGAAAGACTATGTTCCTTAATGCTAATGTCTTTTGCAAGGTGGATAAATCACTCAATTTAACAGCAAAGACAAATGTGCAGAGGCGATGTAGTTGCACTTATTGGTGCTTATTTGGTGTTGGGAGGTTCTAGTTTTGGTGGTTTGGGGTTTTTTTGGTTTCCATCTAGAAGACCCACAGGCTCATGGCCATTGACTCATTGTGGTTTGAGCAAAGCCATACCCAGAGATGACCAGCTCCCTTGAATAATTGCCACCCACCTTCCATGATTGCAAACCTTACTGGTAAAAGTTCCATCATTGCCAAAGACTTCAGTTTTCCCAGCAGGTAATAGTCATGATGCGCACAGAAAACCTAAAGTAGCTAAGATGGGCTGAAGGGCTAAATGATGAAGTGAATGTAGATGGTCTAGTTCTAACTCGGTTGAATAAATTGTGCTTGTAAGTGTCCATGTGGTCTTTCACAGAAAGCAGTGTTCAACATACCCACTTCCAATTCCACTCAGCAGAGCTGCGGTGCTCCAGAGGGGAGATATTCCACTTCTTTGCCTGGAACAGTCACATTTTTTGTAGTGTGTAGTTATGAAGTAAAAGGTAGGTGAATGTAAAGTGTGGCCCTGGCTCTTTTAAGACCAAGAGGGACACGCCCAAGGAATGAAACAGAGGCTGCCAAGCACTAAGTTATGGCTCACACTGGCCAGACCATACTAAGGAAGAAGAAAACTCCCTTCAGCCTCCTTTTGGATCCTGGTGGGACAGATCTCTACTCCCACTCAGGCAGGATAAACATCACTGGCAGGACACCAGGCAGAATCTCCTCCTATACCTTGCTATTACATGTGTGTCAGTCAGCTAAGTCTTCATCCTGCTTAATTTATAAGAGCTAAAGAGATCCCATTACACACTGGTACAACCACAAAATCAGTGCTGCTTTGCTCAACAAATAATGGTATGTCGCTTCTGATTACAATCGGCTCAAGGGGGCAACAAACCTCACAGTATGTGCAGGCTTCAAAGCACCTATTAAAAATACATTTTTATGTTGTAATTGCTTACTAAGACAGATGCATTGATTTCTCTCCCTTACATCTGAGAAGCAATTGCACAGACTTACATTCAGAAGAATGCACATAATATAGTTGAAAAACTAAGCATGAAAAATCAGTTTAGATTTCACTGAGTGTGAATTTGAGGAAAAAAATTATCCCTCCACCTTCCCACTACTAATGCAGTAGGGTTTATTTTTGAATGAAGCCAATATGAGCTTAAATTAAATGTCAAATATAATTTAACATTAAAGCATGAAGTGGCTGAGCGTGTGCGTGTCAAAACTAGCAGCTCTTCTGAGTGGTTAATTGCTATCTACGAAATAATAACCTATAAAAATATCTCTCATTTTCAGTAGTGAGGCTTAAATTTACTGTACTGGAATAATTCTAACAAAATAGAGCTCAGAAGCCTTTTTAGTCACCCATGCCACATGAAGACACACAATGCCAAATAAAAACATCTGCAATCTGGCTGCCTACTTCTCTGGGAAATGTCTAGACTCCTTTTATAATGAGCAAGGAGAAATAGACACTTCTAGGCTGCAGTTCATCTTCTCCCAAACTAGATATCTAAAATAGGCCAGAAGAATCACATCTCAAATGTGCCTATTTCTCTGCACTGACTGTAAAAAAAACCAGGACTGATTAATTCAGAGGCAAAAAGCTACAAGGCAATGTGTAGTTTTGATAATTTTCTGCCAACAGGATCAACAGATCAATGCTGCAACTATTCTTTTTTTTTTTCAGTGATACCTGATAGGTTACTACTATTGGTGTTAGAAAGTGGCTATTTTAGGCAACATGCTGCCCACTTTAGAAAGTAGTGAAATCTTTGGCAAAAGAAATTCCAAGTCTGAAATTTTAGCTGTGGGACTGAACTCTGGAAAGACATTACAACAATAAAACCAGATAAAACGGAGCAAAACTGTCCCAACAGTCCTAACCTGCCATGCATTTGTACACCTGCTTAATACAAATAGTCCCGAAGGGCAAATTTAGACGACTTCTTAAATAAGCTGTTGGCTACCAGCGGGCAAGGTCTATATGCTTGATTACAATGGACTGAATAGGAATCTCCACTAAACCAGCTGAGTTCTACTTGAGGAAAGGGCAGTTTCAATGGGTGAAACAAGATAGGGAGGACAACACATGTGTTTTATATTGAAAAATTTTCTTTTCAAGGTTAAGTTACATCTTGATTTTCCCTTTTCTATGTTGTTGGTATTTCTAAATATGCAACAGCATACATAATACAGAAAATCATACTCGGATGCATTAGCAACAGCTCAACAAAATCCCAATATCTGTAAAGTTAATGGCAAAGCTATCACTGACTTACATTGATTCACAACTTCGATCCTTTGTGATTTATAACAACTCAGAATTTAAGGTGGTTTCCAAGATACGAAATAACAATATGCTGCTGTAATGCCTCTATACAACTACTTCTACTAGAAGAAGGAGAAATAGATTTAAGGTAAGAGAAAACAAGAAATAAGTTTTGTAAAGGCATCATCTTTGAGGTCAATGAATATAAAAAAATTAACTATAATTTTTGTAATGACCTTTTTTTTTTTCCATCAAAGGTACATTTCAGAAGTTTTCCAGCTTGTGTCGGGTGATAGGAACTTGCTATGTTCATTTGGGCATACCCAGGCATACAGAAATTTTCCTATGGAAGTTCACAAGGGTCATGTAAGTCACACGATGAAGAATGTTGGAAAGTTAAATTAATAGAGAAATATGCACAAGAAATATATTTTAAATAGTAAGAATTACGACAGAATCAGAAATGCATTGAGTTAGATTTCTAAATGTTAGGTATAATATAGAGTGAGTGATATGGATGAAAGAAATATAGGGTAAGCGGCCTGGAGTCACAAGGGAAGGAGTAAGCAATTCCTGTCCAAGCCTTTCTACCAAAACAGATGCATCTAAGCCCTATGGAGCTGCATGCTTTATTTCAAGATGAAAAACTTTGAAACGTAAGCAAAGCTTATGTCTCATTGAAAGTTACCTCTTCACTTGTTCTCCTATATCCAAAATCCGGGCAGCTAGCACCCAAGCAGCCTGATATGGGATGAAGCAGAGACAGCTCGTGGATCTAGTAATACCATCACACTCTGCACGGCCACTGCCAAATGTGCAAATCTGCAGGAAGGTTTTACACAGTGACACGAGCCTTGGGCATAGTGCTGACATCCTAGACTGTCTGCCAGCTTGGCCACCACTTGTCCTCCCTGCGGTTCATCATGTGCCAGCCATGAGCTGTTTTGAGCGGCTCCCAGCTCCTTCTGCCTGCTGTGTCTGAGACGAGGTGGTGCACATTGGCAATGGCATCTTGGCACCATCAGAGCAGCCCTGAACTACCTCATTTATAGCAGTGGGAGCAGAGGTCTTCGTTTGCCAAAGCAACAGTCATTCTTTGTAGCTGGGGAGGTTACAGTGGCTATGGGGGAGGTTGCTCACCCCCGTGATCTCTGACTGATAGACAGTGAGGATCAGAATATTTTCGCAAGCTCTAGAACGGTGTGCACAGGAGACATCTCCTTTGCTGTGATCTCTCCCCTCAACATACCATGGACAAGCAGAGGGGCTTAGGGTTATTTCATGCTTTCAGATTTTTCTCTGAAACCTCATGATTTGCTAATTTAGCAGAAAAAATGCATTGTAGCAGATGAAGTCCAACAAATTTTGCTGAGGTGGTTTAGATGTTACTGCTCACAGTCATTTTTCTCATCCTTCTGTCAAAGTTACTACACCTGGACAGAAGGGCAAACTAAAACGTGGGCCTGTATCTCACACAGCCCCTTCAAAGTGGTGAGATACCAGTCTGCAAAGTGACACTCTTGAAGTACAGGTGTCCAGTCTTTTCTTTGTTGACCTTGATACAGGGCAGAGTTGAAAGAAATATGCCCATGAAAAGCCTTCAAAACAGAAGATGGAAAACCAAAACTGTATCCAAACTACCTCAGTTTTCTCTCCTACTTGTTATTTCAATGAATTCAAGTCACAGCCTTGTTTCTCTACAGCTGTCCTGCTAATTTTAGCCAAGGTCCTCCATTACAGGGTAAGATGAAAAAGAAGTTATGAAAGCATGTGAGCCATAGCTTTCCTAAACCTTTTAGATTTTGTTAAGTTCCGCAGTCAGCTCCCAAATACCTTTTCTGATTCTATCACAATTCCAGCACACAGAATGGAAACACAAAGTGCCAAACAGATGCAACTATTTGTAAGAAAAAGCTCAAACCTTCTGTCCTCTCGCAATGATCTCTGACTTTCAGAATCTTGCCTGAACGTTCATCAAATATTCCCTTTGTCTGTTGTCATCCTGCTTAAATACATAAAGAACTCATTCATGAATGTATAAACTTTTGTTAGTCTCTAAAGTAAATGGAATTTTCTTTTAAAATGCTTCAAATAAAAAATGCTCAGTACATGGTGCTCTTTACTGTTAGCCTTCTTTCTTCAGAGAGCGTCTGCTTTTGATCCTTTGTTCCACACTTCTCCCCAGCACTGATTTCTCTGTCAATTTGGGATCTGTGCTCTCTGTTAATGTTTAGATGGTGCATTTTGATGTTTTTTCTGTCTTGCTTTTTAAAAGTATCTCTCTTAAAATTGGTGCTGATAAAGGTTAAAGATGCTCAAAGATGAAGTAATTGAGGCATTTGTTCTTCTTTTCCATCCCCCCACTATTATGTGAAGAAATAGTCAAGTAACTGCTGATGGGTCAGAAATTCCATTGGAGATGCACCTGCATAGGTAACAGACTTTGGTCTGTCCTACTACAGAATAAGGGCCCAAAAAGACCATAGTCCAGGAAAAGGTTCTTCTTCAGGAAAAAGAAAGCAATATCTCAATATCCTACTTGGACTCCCCCCCTTCTCATCCCTCATACTGCATGCTGAGGGAATTATGATCTTGCTTTGCTAAGCCATTTCTGTTATCCTGTGAAGGGAGACCATCACTAAGGATTCAGTAGTCATGTCATCTCTTCCCAAAAAACATTCACTATTCTTCAGACACTGCTTCACGTAATATCTTTCTCTAATGCTTAAATTGTCTTTATTCATCTAGTGAGAAGAGTGGCAACAAGGCAGGACAGACTGAGTCAACTCTAAGACAGAACATAAGCAAAGAGCAAAGAAACCTTTCTCAAGTGTATGCATGTGTATATATATATATAAATATAAATATTTTAATAAACCTTTGCATTACACTGACTTTCAGAGATAGAGAAGTCTCTGTTAAGAAACAACGGAGAACTCTGAGATTAAGTAATTGGAAATGTGTCCTTCTGCAACTCCTATTCACTGCTGGTCTTCAGCAATAAAAAGAATTGTAATCATGCATCACAAACACTACCATGCTGTCTTAATACTACCTTTCAAGAATTGAAGAAACAAATACCACTTAGTCAAGAAGAAACCCTTGTATATCTGATACACCTCCAAATGCTCTGTGATTAATCTTTTTTTTTTCTTAAAAAACCAAACAAACCAAAACAAACACTGGTTTAACAACAACAACAAAATATCCCACATCCGACAGTCTAGATTTCTAAAGCTTTGAGGGGATGAGGCCACTGGTGAGCAATAGTAGAACTTCACATTGAAAAAACTCCAAACACTTTACTAAAGCTATCAAAAGAGCTATTCTTTTAGGTAGTTTTGGCGTAAATAAAACAACACTTACTCCTTTAAGTGATTTGTTTGCATTAAATGATTCATTTGCATTTATTTGTTTAATCCCAGAGAGGTTATTGTGTTATTATACTGCAGCCTACTCACACATTCAATTGGGCTATTCTTTAAAGCCAAGTGCTGTGGCTTCTAAAGTGGGAGCGTGGATGCTGGATTTCAGCAGACTTGGAATCCACTACATAAATTGAAAGAGTTTGCTATTCTGCATTGTCTATATCACGCTTGCTTGTTGAAACAACATCAACCTTTCAGCAGTGGGAAGCAGGCGGCCTGGGGAGCAGGAAGGATTCCTGACATGCCGTGTGGCCCTTTGGGAATCGCTGTGAGATGTGTTTGCAACAGCAGTAGTGACTGCCACTGTTCTTACTGTGAGCACTTTTTGAACAGCTTCCATGTGCCTCTTCAGGATTATGGTCCCATACTGCTCAGCTGGAAGGCAGTAAGATTTTCAAGTGCAGATCCCTCCCCGAACTCACACGTGCTCTTTGTGCTTCAAGGTGGGACTTTAGTTTTTGGTTAGGCTGGCTTTCACTGCCACTTCTGCTTATGTGCGCTTGCTGCTTCTCTTGCCCCATCACCAGCCCTCATCTGGATCAGGAAGCTGAACTGGTAGAAGACTACTAAAAAATACAAAGTGAACAGATATTTGCCCATTTTGCACCCTGAACTGTTTCACCATGATTGATCACAGGCTTAATGCAAGAAGGAAAATGGAAGCACCTGGCTGGGGTAGGACAGAAGAAAGTTTTTACAGTAGTTTAATTACACTGCTAAACCACATCATCAGTTTATCTATGTATGTATGTATCTATAAATCCTTCCCCATGTGCAATGCTTTAGCAGTTGTGGTTGAAAAAGAAACTTACGTAAGCGCTAATGCAATCTGAATAAATGGTGGCATTTAGGCAGGGGCAAGGGGAGGGTGAGACAGCCATTATGTAATGTAGTAGGAGATTTATCCACCAAAGCTTTACATTTTGAGTGGGGCAAACTGGATGTCCCAGAAACCAGCAGCTAAACAAGCACTGAATTTGTAAACCCATTCACAATTTGTAAAAAGTATTGTTGTTTTATTACTGTTATTTATCTTGATCGCGTTTGTTCTGCTTTGAAGAAATAAAACACAGGCGCTCTTTGCTTTAATTGCCAGCCCTATTCTTTAGTAAACAATAAAAAGTGATTAGAGATGTTTTTTGGCATGCACAGTCCAAAACCACCTAGTGAGAGTTCAAAGAACAAAGCAAATGCTTATTGGAAGAAATTACTCAGCTAACTAAACTTGTATATCTTTGAGTCAGACATTTTTTCAGCATCTTTACCCCATTTATCAATGCACAATTACTGTCACTATTGTGTTGTGTCATTAGGCGTAAGGTTACAAGTGCCAGTCGGAATAAAAAAATTGCAGTAATGTTGGCATAATTTTTCATTATCATCTTCATTAACCACAGCTAGTGGGAGTAAGAGTTTATCCTTGCTGTTGTCATCGTCATGACAACGCTTCCAAAGCTTGTCTGCCGAGAGTTCACCAGATACAAAAAACTGAATGTCCTCATTATTCCACTTCTCACACTCTCACCCATGCCAAGGGTGATCCGAGATGCACAGGGCCCTTGATTTATCCCCTGTGATTTCTCTTGACAGCCTGGTATGGTGTCTCAGCTTAAGGCAATCGGTCTGATTTCACAGTTTAATTACTGCTAATCTGAAGGAGCGTGGCCAATGCTAATGAGCCAGCAGCAATCAAAGCAATAATGGTTAAACTCGCCCTGTTTCATTCTTNATCAAAGCAATAATGGTTAAACTCGCCCTGTTTCATTCTTCTCTTTTTATTAAAACACCCTGCCCTGAAATAAGCAAGTAATTTCTCCTTCTCTGCACAACTGCAATGAGAGAATAGATGAAGCTTGCACAATTTAGTGTTATTTCAGAAGCAGACTGTAAGATTCCTTTATATTTTTCACTTAAACCCCTATTTAGTGTTAGTTTCAAACCAGCTTTGATTCAAGAAAAGAACCAATAACTGAAGAGATTCATTAGTGGATCGCTAGCTCGACCACAGAACATCCACAGTGGCATGCTAGAGCATGGAGATTTCCTTGATT
>WEIS01088048.1:0-12621 GCA_013389965.1 Todus mexicanus | reverse complement strand
AAAAAAAAAAGGAAAAGAAACAGAAAATAAAAAGAGCATCTCTGAACTAATGTTTCACTGCTAACTATGTTTTCCAGCTAGCTGGAGCTACCCAAACTCAGATTTTGTACTCAGTTAAGAGTCCCCCACTCCTGGGCTGGGGTTACACTCAGAGCCTTTATTTCATTGCACCTGGTATGTGGGCAGCACAAGAGATTCCCACTTCTACTGCCCCTAACAAGAAGGGCTATTCATGGAGAGCCCTTCAACATCCCAACCCTCACTCTGGGATGGGCCATTTTGAGCACTTCTGTTCAGTCCTTCCTTTTGTCTTAACTTCCTTTCCTCCTCAGGTTCTTTTTTTCTTTTTCTTTTTTCCCCCCCCCCCCCCCCCAAAAGACACTGCACAGTACAGAAATTCCCTCGTCCTTGTGTTGCATGTCTGGAATCCTAACAAGTCAAGCCACAGGAGTTACGCCAAAAATTTGAATGGAGACAATTAAATTCTTCAACACTTGCAAAAATTAAGGAGTCATAATTTATACAGACTTTAAAACCCACACCATCTGTTAGTACATTTCTAACAATGTGATTTGTCACAGTAAAAAGTAATTAAATGAAATGTATAAAAACAAGTCTCATACTGTTTTATGCGTAAAATATATTTTATTATAATTAGTCACCTGAACAAAGGATGATGAAGCGATTATAAATGGCAACACTTACAGAATTGAAACACACAGAAGATGTGGTGCAAGCAAAATGTTTCTCCATAAAGAATCGATTTGCACCGAATATTTAAATGGGGAAACTGTGTTTTACTTAGGTAACCAAATTGTCTTCAAGAAACAGATAGTTCTTGCAAAAGGAGAGCAGTTATGTACTGTGTTGGGGCCTGATTCAGAGTCAATTAAAAGGCTCCTGCCGGCTTCAGTGGCTTTCAACCAGCTTCCTCGGCATGCCACTATGCTGAAGAACTCACTCACTGAGCCAATAGAAGGAATCAATGGTCTTTTACACTAAGAGAAGAATAACCCACCCGGATTAAATTGATCTCTCTGGCTCAACTATGTAAAAAGTTCACATTAAAGCTGCCCATTATCATATGAATAAACAAACCTTTCCAATGCTGCTATTGTTTTTGCCATTTCCATGTTGGTTTGTTGTGTAGGGTTGGTTTGGTTGTTGGTTTTTTTCGCTTGACACTCGCAGACACACCTGTAGCATTTTATTTCTGAGCTAGAAAACAGAAGGCTCTTTGGTTAAGCGGAATACTTTTAGCTGCGAGGAGGTGTTATTGTTTGTGTGCACAAGAAACTGTGAGAAAAAAAGGAACTTAAAAAACCCAGTAAACGCAGATATCATGAAAATCTGTTGCAGTGAAGGGAGTTGGTTTTTATGCCATAAGCAGAAACAGCAGCAAAAGCAGAGAAACAAAAAGAACACCAGGAGTGGGAACAATGAGGAGACCCATTTCTAACCTGGCTCAATCAGAAGGAGACTGTTGCTGTTGATCATTTAGCAAGAACCACTGGTAGTTAGCAAACAGCCTTCTCCAAGGGAGCAGTTCTCTGCAGCCTCCCAAAAGAAACAAATAATCAGACAAAGCCATTTGGGGGCAGAATAGATAATAATAACATCTGTCTTCTAATTTGAGAATGGATTTCCAATATGACTCAGAAACTTAAACCTCTTTCTTCCCTGTCCTGCAGCTATCAGTTCTTAAGTGCTCTTCATTTGGGAAAGGAGGATTTTGTTTAGCCTGATGAAAAGACAAAGCAAAGGAACTTTTGTTTGAATTCCTGGAGGGAATTTTTTTCCTTATTTGTATCTCTTGAACTAAGAATTTAAGTTATGTAAATTTAAGTTGCCAACTTGATACTATGCTTGTGCAGGTTCTTTGTTTCTTTGATCAAATATTACTCTAGTGATGTAAGAAAAGGACAAATTACAATAAACAAATATTAAGTTTTTCAGAAAGTAGCAAGCAAAAATGTATTAGGATTCCTTGCCATCCTTTCTACCTATTTATGCCCAAAATCTGGCTAATCTCTATTAGCCATTGTAGCCCATAAGATCACTATATTGACTCCTAACTAGAAAAGGAATCAGTGACATTGTTCATAACTCAAACATCATTACCATATTTCACTTTCGACATTTAGAAATAAAAAACAGAACCCCAAAGCCTTCATTATTTAAGTTAAACAATGAAATTGTTACTCTATTGCTTGAAGCCCTGCTTTGCTCCCAGTGTCTTAGGACGACTTTTTTTTTTTTTCTGGAGAGTGATGAAGAATATGTTTTATAAGACACAGATATGTGCAAAACAAGGCTCTTTAGATCAGCTCCAGGATTACAGGTTGCCATGAAATGAAGGGGAAAAAAAGCAGGTAGAAGGGATTATGCCAGGAAAACATGAGAAAAGGCAGTTTCATCTCGTTGTCAAGGTAAGTTATAGGGAGGCAGATTTAAAAGGCTATCGTCTTCTTCACCTTCTCTGTTACCTGGGAAATGCTCATAATCAAGAAGAATAAAATGTGAAAATGCCTCAGCTTGTGCTAGCAAGCCAGAGAAGTGCTGACAGGATTACAGAAGTTGCCTAATTAATTCCTTCTTTGCTAATATCCACACCAAGAACTGCCCTTTAACTGGTAAACAATCAACAATTCAGGGAGTGAAGCTCAGGAGCTAAATACCAAATCTGAATGCTCTTCTTTCCTGCTGGGTCTTGCCTGCCACCAGAGCTGCTCCTGCAGGCAGCAGGAATGGGTTTGGGACAGGGACAGGCCCTGTTCCCACTTGTCCCTCTCAGTCACGCAGTAACAGGACAGAGGTAGCAGACCAGGAGTGACAACAATTGGCACTACGACCTCCCCAAAGGCAGGGTGACCCTTCTCCTTCCTCTCTTACACCACAACTTGGAAAGGGAAGAGATGAAATTTAACCCTTATTTTTTATTTCCTTTTCTTTAAGGGAGCATGAGTTGTTCATCGGGTGTGTACATGTGCTTCTGGGAGGTTTACTTTCCATGAGGAGATGGATGGATGTGCCTCCCTCCTTCTCTCCCTCTCTCCCAGGGGATGCAGCTGATACACTATCTCTGTGAGCCCTGTGCTAAAACCAGCTGTGACAATGACCAGCAGTTGGATCTTGAACATATATGTACATGACTTGCAAATTACATCTCATTCCTTGGCAGATTATAGATAACAAAATCTTGGTCTGATGTTTACATATCCAAAGAAGCAAAAAGTGCTATGATTTATATTTTTTTCTTGTTCCTCTATTAAAGAAAATCAGAAATAGATTTAAAAAAATGTAGAAAGTTTTAAGAAATGCACTTTTCTGAAGTAAAAATGAATTCCAGTCCCCTAGAATTTCCCAGTGACTTGATAGCAACTATTATGTATCTTTAACTCTTCTGTAAAGGAATAATAATAATAAAAAAAAAATCTTACAACTCACAAAGCTGTCCCAACTCATTGTTATACTTACTTGCATGTACATTTTACTCCCATTCTTTTACCCTGTATTTGTGTCCTTTAGATGGTTAACTCCACAGGGAAGGGATTATATATTTTCTTTTTTGTATAGTTCTATGCACAATGCTCCCCTACTGGTTCCTTTGGACACCACCATAATATAAATATAAATATTTACTACCACTGCTAGCACCTAGGAAGAATTATCCCAAATAGCTGTACAATCACAGCCAGCAAAATTTTAAAGATCCTGGTCAGGAAAATGCATGTGAATTGCTGTTGCTTATTGATCCAGACACTACTGATACCTGTAAGATCTGCAGCCATCCAGGTTAGTTGCTATAACTCCTAATTTGCTGGCATCATCAGGACTCTAGATCATTGCTAAGCTGTGCATGCAGTAAGTTATGTGAACCACAATGTGTGAATTATTTTCTTTTTCACAGGACCTACCATTAACAGGGAGAGAAATTATAACCTCCGTCCTGTAAGCCCTCTGCCTGTGCAACCCCCCACCCTTTCATCCGCAAAGTGGCACACGAAAAGCTGGCAAGGCAGACTGTATGCGAAACCTTGCTGTAATAAAGGTGCGACACAAGGGACTACTTGTAAATGACTGATTGTCTCCTTTCTGCTCAGTTCCCAGCTATATATTATGTATTACGGTCTGGTGTTATGGCGAGATTATATACTTGCCACATGGTAAAAGTTTTCATGACCACCGACTCCACTTTCCACAGTTAAATCTACCGTTTTTCTAATGCACACAGGCGCATGTGTCCTTTTAAAGTCAAACTCAAATGAAATACAGTATCAAATGAAAAGAATATTATGGCAGGTGCCTCAGTTCCAAGTTGTTTTTCTTAGATTGATACGAAGGTTTTACTCTTAGGGAAAAAAAAAAAAAAGTCTGTCTTGCCAGTAATTCTTTATTACACAAGGTTTTAGGTAGAACAGATGTATGAACAGCAAAGGAATTTGCTTTTTCCTTTGAGCTCTAAAATGGGTCCATCTCTGAGGTACAGCTACTCTTCAGTGCCAGAAATTAGGTGGCAATCCTCAGAGGCAGACACTTTCTTGCCTATCCAAACCAAGGGCAGATGGGTTATGCTTAGAGCATCTTCAGATGATGTTGCCGATTTGGTCTCCTCTGAATGCTGCCCTGCAAAGCCCCAGGCTGATGTTACCACACTAATGACCACAAAGCAGTGACTGGACATTCTTTCGTCTATGCTATCTCAGTGACTTTCTGACCACATGGCAGTCTCTGACCACGTGGCAGTCTCTGTTCCTCAAAAACCCCACAGGTTCTGGACCTGCTGATATGACAAAGTTGTCCCTGTTTGGATGTTCTCAGGAAGCAGAGAGGTTGGTGTAGTACATGACTTCTGCTCAGTGTGTTGACCTGACCATCAGGAGAAGCTGCAGACACTTATAGTCACCTTCCTTCTTCTTGGCAGGGAATACCTGCACCAGCTTTCTCTTTCCAGACCTTTAAATGGCTGCACATGAGCCAACTGCGCTAAAGTTTCATCTCAGTCAAGGGAAGAAAATACGCACTTTTAGGGAAAAGTTAATTTAAGTGTATCTTTTGCTATGAGATGAATCTCTTCTCAAACTGCTTCTTCCTGCCTCTCATTGATGTCTGGGTAAATGTCACCTCTAACTGGCACATACATTTCAGGGGGAAAAGTGACTCTGACATCACAAATGTGAGCTTTTCTTACCATCAGCCTCTAAACTTAGAATTATACTCCAACCTTGCAGAAATGCTGTGATATCAAGTAAACATAAGTTGATTTACTCAAGTTTCTTGATTTTTGTCACTTGCTCTGTCCTTGTTCTTAGACTGCCATTGAATCCTGTTTCCAATTTTCTAATTTCCTATTACTTCCAGGTCAAGGTTTCCTTTCTCCTCCTCACAGTTCTCTTGTTTTACTCCATGTACAGAGTGAACCACACCATGAAGTTATCTAGATTGTACCTTAGCTGCTGAGGCCATCCCAGGAGATATCCTCAAATGCAAAACAAGACTGAAAATACAGCTTTTGCAGCAAGTTAGTTAACAAATGAAAAGTATTGACTTTTAAGTAGTGACCCAGCTTCTTCATTTTGCCTAACAAGAGGTCCTTGTATTTGATGTCTTGATCCATATATTTGGTTCAGCACACAGGCTTTACTTTCTGTTAATGTGGATAATTGATGTCTCTCCAGAGATGCTAAATATCACCTAAGTTTACCATGAGGCTGAGTTCAGCTCCCTGTTTAATTTCTCAAAGCTAGTGGGATTTGGCTGCATTATTTTATTAGCATTTCATTAGCCTGTCAAGAAGACTGTATTCCAACATTTTCAACCCAGCATTTGAGGGGGCTATAAACCTACTTTGAAAATGAAGTCATCATCTATTTTGATGACAGAGGCCATGCCATCACTACCTTTGGCTGCCTGTTGTGAGGTGTTTGTGGTCACCTAATTTTGGCCCTGATGAACGCGTGCTGGAGCTCTTGGTGGGGTCAGGCATCACAGGAGGCGAACATGGTCATCATGCTCCAGGCAGGAGCCCAGATGAAGGAGGGTGGGTACATGCCACGCTCAGGAGTTTGGCAGCACTCCCAGGTCCCATAGTTTAGATGCAGCCAGTGGCTTAATTAACAGCTGAATAAACGTTAGGCTGAAACTTTAATGTTCCTCAACTACTTTTGTTGTTTGCTGGCAGACTTTGCAGCCTGCATGGATGAGTACCCATGCACCAACATGCTCCAGCCTGACATGACCATCTAACACAGCCCACAGAGAGCTGCTCACATGGGGTTCACAGCCTAATGAGAAGTACACAGGGTCCTGTCAGCTGCTTTGGGGTATCTTACCTGGCCTACATGGTATCTCCACAGTGTGTCTTCTCTGTCCTGTCACACCTCCCAGCACACATGGATTTTTTTGATGCTTTAAGGCATTTAAAATCACGCTAGACATATGTTTATGCACCTGAGTGCTTTGCTACATGACTTTTGCCCGCCTTCCTGCACACGGGGACAGTAAAAGACAGTTTCTGATCTTCAGAGACTGAAGTCTCAGTAGTGATGACTGGTACACGTATGAATGTGGGTACTGGATCAATGCGATGTACAAATATTTAGCCTTTCTGAAGCCTTTCTATTACTGAATTGTTGCTATCAGATCAACCAGCGGCCTCAGCTTTGGGTTAGGAATTGGTTATAATGGGCACTGCACATACTACAGAAATGAACAATGTCTTTGCTTCAAGGAGAAGACAGAACCTGGAGAAATAAAAAGAATCATTGTTGACTGACAATCTTGAGATCATCACAGGAAACTCATCTTAGGCACTGGGAAAAGCCCAAGAGCACCTGTGCACAAATTTAACATGAAAAAGAGGAATATTCTTCCCAGTCAAAACTAGTGTGACTCTACTCAATACAGAGACGAAATGTTGGATGATGACCAGTTCTGAAAGTTCTTACTAACGAAAACAAGAAACTTTTTTTGTGCAGTAAAAAAGAGAGAACAAGTGGGAGAGAAACAAAAATGCCTGCAGACCTGGCTATATGGGAGCAGGGCAGAAAAACATTTCTCGAGTTCACAGAATAGGATTTTGCAGAATCTGCCCCTGCATGGAAAAACTGTGCCTTCTGGGGTACAAAATTTTTGCCAGAGATTGTCTTTCCTCTTTGAAAAAAAAAAAAAAAAAAGTTTCCTTTTTCCTTTATCTTCCTTCTTGCTGTGTTCCCCTCAGTAAAGTTGTCCGCAGAGGAATGCTGGAATAAACAAACGCCCTGGCCCAAGTGGTAGAGCATTGATTTTGCTCCTATTCTATGAATGGGGCAACAACTTCTGCTCCTCTTAACAGCTATTACAGTTAGAAGCATTATTGTTTTTAAATAAAAATACAACATATTTTTGTGCTTCAAATTTTGTGCTTTAGGAAGAAGTTCTTCACCTTAGGAAGAAGTTCACCATGAGGGTGGTGAGACATCGAAACAGGTTGCCCAGGGAGGCAGTATAAGCCTCATCCCTGGAAGTCTTTAAGGCCAGGACGGATGGGGCTCCGCGCAATCTGATCTAGTGTGAGGTGTCCCTGACCACATCAGTAGGGTTGGAACTAGATGATCTTTGAAGTTCCTTCCAACCCTGACAATTCTATGATTCTATGTGTTGCTGGTCTTAAAAACAGGCATCACATGGACAATAGAAAGAGCCTGGACAGTAATTTCTCAGTCAGTTTCTATTTCTGCTCCCACTACACTAACACAAGGTTCTCTCCAAGGATATTCCAATAACAAACTAATATTACCTACTAATATCCTTAAAAATCTGTTCTCAATATATTTCATGAGCGTCTGCTAAATGTAGAAATCTGCACTGTTGTAGCTCTCTTCCAGCTTACCAAAAAGTAGACAACAAGGCAAGGAGAGACAATTTTGTTATCCTCTCTGAGACACTCTGTCTCATGGGCAACACGACTTTCCTGAGTGCTTTCCTGTTTGGATTGGAGCAGATATCTAAAACAAATGAATAAACAATGAAAGTCACACATATGACTTTTAATTTAGGATTATGGAAATCACTACTTGTGGAGAATGTTGTTGTCTGCATGAAAAGCAATGACTCCTCTGGCTTTGTTTGCAAAAATCAGATTTGGTTTTGTCAAAAACAAGACACCCCCCCAAAGGCCTATTTTTTAAAGAAAACGCTTCAATGAGCTGTACTTCAGTTCAGAAAAAAGAAAAAAAAAAAAAGAAAAAAAAGAAAGAAAGAAAGAGCAGCCATTTGATTTCCATGAATATTGCTCTTTCAAAACCTGTAGTGAAGACTTCCTAGTTTGCCAGACAGTTGGTGGAGTCAGCCCTGCCAAACTTGGCACATATTTAAGAGATATACAAACACAATGGATTAGCGGTATTTATATTTCACCCTTCACCTCTCACGGGGGTCACGTTCTCAGAAGAAGGTGACATCATTGTGAAACTTTACCCTGCTTAAGCCCCAAGCAACATGTCTCCTTATTTAAAGATCAGATTATCCCTTCTTCATTGTTTTGCATTTGATTTTGTTTCTTTTCTTTATTTCGGGGAAGGGCAGCTCACTATTTTGAAGAGGTGATGGAGCATGTCAGGATTTAAGGAGTGAAAGGGAAGAGATTGGTTTGGATTTTCTGCCTCTCCTTTGTGTGCTCTGAAGCTCAATATACTTAAAGTGGTGACTGCAGGTACATGGGCAGAAGAAAGCTTTTGTGCTCTTACAAACCCCAGCGTTCGCTTGGACTATACTTCTATAGTCAGAAGACAGGAAAGAAGTTCAAACAGTTTTTTAGCCGCTTTCCATTTCAATGGGTGTTTATTAGCAATATTGCCAAGTCTCAGAGATTCGCATTTTAAAGCACTTATAAGGAGTTTGATGCATGTACAGATAAGAGAAGGCAAGGAGGAATAACGACTAGCTAGAGGACTAAGTGCTGCACATGTCTGAGTTTATGATTTTCTGCAAATGGTAACTGAGTGTTAATATATGGGAAACAACTCAAGTATATTATTTCTCTCACTGTAAACTCTTCTAGACAGTTTCTCACTTTACTAGCCCCAAACAAGCTCCTCAACTTCAGCAGGTTTGTGAACTCTGCATAACTGTGGAAAATACCTATCGTTCTATGTCATCTTTATCTGAAATAGTTTGCAGAATTAGGAGAGCAAATTTGAACACCACGTCATGAATCAAAGGAGTTTCTCATGTCAGGACTTTGTAGCAATTTTAAAAAATATTGCTAATATTAATTCATTGTATTTTATATTAATGGATGTGACAAACACAGCAGATACAGTAATTTCAGGAGAAAGCAGTTTCAAAGAAATATGGTAAAGCAAGTGACTCAGTGAGATATTGGCAATTCTGAGGGGAACTCATGTCATTGACCATACGGAGGTAACAAAGTACCACCTCAATGCACTGTTCGAAGATTAATATGAGAATAATGTAATCTTAAATGTCTTGTGAAAGCATGGGTTATAATTATGTGAATATTTTGGATACTGTCTTCTCACTAAAGGTGGGTGAGTACTGTCATGAATGTTTGATCAGATGTTTAACTGGATTTGCTTCTGCCACACTCACACCTCTTTCACACTCACTTTCCAAGCACTGCAGTGTGTTTTAATTTTACTGACATAAGCGTTTGCAAAACCCCCCAAATTTCAAGGTCATATATTTAAGCATTCATTGGAAAAGGCACTATAATTTAGCATGCATGACTATTCATGCTAGAAATACTTGTATAATTATCTCATTTGAGCCAACAGCAAGGTTTGAAATCAGGAAAAAAAATAATTAAGAATGCCCTTAAAAAAAGCAACTCCCTTCTTGGTGTTCTCATACTCTTACCAATCCTCGCATTGAGTCAGTCACTAATAAGGAATTAAAAGTGAGGACATCTCCACGTGCATTTTGATCTTGGTCTTGCTCCCACAGAATTCAGTGATAAGACTTCCATTGATTTTGGTAGTGCTTCATCCACGTAAGCATTAGGTAAGGGAGGAAGCGTGGCACTGCGCAAGATACATGATCAATCACGATTTACTTTTAGAAGAAAAATATTAACAAGGATTAACAAATACTTGTGAATATCTTTGTTAGCACACATGGAGCTACATTCTGCTGTATTATATTTCTCTGTATCAGATTTGAAATTCTTAATGTGTAAAAACTAAATTGGACTATTCTGGATGTGTACCTTTGGGCAGCACACAGTGTGTAATCTAGCCCCTATACTGGGGGACATGTGTGCTAAAGTCTTTTTTTTTTTACTTATCATCCATTTTAATTTCCCTCTGGAGTAATTTTTACTATCAGTTTCTCTGTAGTAGGAGCAAGTTCCCCCAAAAGTACTTCTACAAAAACGTACTTCTTTAAGGAAGGCAGTGGAGAAAATCTAATTACATCAGTTTTGGTTCGATATCTTTAACATACTTTATATCTACACATACTCCTCTTGTTTGCCATGTTTAAGGTTTTGATATGAGAGGTGGTATTTCTGTGGCAATTTCTGCTTTCTTTATGAATTCTTGGAGTAGCAGTTGTTTTGCTATTTTTGCTCACCACAGGAAACACATGGCTTTCTCTGAGCCTTCAGCGATTTGATATTACAGAGGTCCTGAGATTTGGTTTCTCTAGATAAAGAAGCTCTTTTATGTTGTTTCCACCTGAGCATCCAAACTGTGTTCAAAGAGAGGGACTGGTAAAATTAAAAGTGAATCAGCATGTTATTAGATCTGTTTGAATTAGTTTTAAGGGGAAGGGTGTCTGGCGAAGAACACCTGATCAGGCAACAGCTGTACATTGGCTCATGCGTTATATCCCTGCTCCAACTTTAGGAATTACTGTGGAGGGGCAAAGTTTGAGGATGCTCGTGGACAGCAGCTTTCATCCCTGTAAAACAATCTGCTATTCATCTAGTGCGTGCACACATCTATACATGCAAGGAAAAAAGAATCTGACTTCTAGACTTCTGGGCATTTTTGAACTATCTACCGCGAGGTGTATCCTCCTTGCCCTCTGTCAAGCTAGAGATCAAGAAATGTGGTCCCCATGAAGATTTGGATACTCCCAGAGAGCGAGGATCATATGCTTACGGCTCAGAGATGTACTTGGGAGTCCTTCAGCTCTTTATATTGCACCAAATTCTCAGGAGGAGTAAAATCTTACAGAAGTTAATGCCTGCAACAGTAGCTGGGAGAAGTTAGCACTTGTGAAAATAAAGCCTTGTCTTCTATGTTATATTGTAGTAAAGGATTGAAAAAAAAAACCCAGTCCAAACAAACAAACCCAACCTCCAAAACCTAAAACCACATAAAAATAGCTAATTAGCTAGTGATTGGTTGGAACACTCACCTGTTTCATTAGACCAAAGTAATCCTTGATACAAAGGTTTGGGAAGGTGCACAAGGAGAAGCTTCCAGTGGTGATGCTGGAAAAGCGAGAAGTCCAATCCAGACTGCAATCAAACGTGGAAATTGCATTATAGAGAGATGCTAATTCTCCAGAGAATATGATAGTTGTCACCAATAAATACACAGCCAAGGTCTGACAGACTTTGATTCCAGTAACCCACACATCCATCACACAGGTGCATATGCACACACTTAAAAGCTTCCTAAATTCTGTTTCCAGGGCCTGATCCCTGCAAGGCTGAGGGACACAAATAACCCTGTTATATACCAGTAATCCCATTATCAGACAGGATCAGGCCCTGATACTGAACATACCCTCTCACTGGTTCTAATCAAAATGCAAATGGCTCACAGAGTGTTTGGGTTAAGCAACAAACGCCAGGAATATTTTGAGATTTCATATTCCATGGAATTAAGAAATCTTTGAGAGTGTTTGTCAAGAGGTGGTTGCATCATTATATTTTTCTGCATTCCAGTTGTGCTGGCTATGTTAATGTATTACAATTTTAAAATCATGTTTTGTTCCCAAATCCTTCTACGTTTTTACAAAAACATCTCTATCATTACATTTGCATTTTAAAAGACTGCGGATGTTATACTTACAATGGGTATTATTTACATTTCAGATTTCCATATATCTGCACCAACTGGCTTTGCTGGATCTCTGATACAATCATGCTTTCCATTATCTGTCTTCTTCTGCTACAAAGATAATTCACTTTACCTCCAAACTTTGCTAGTCATGCTTTGTATAATAACTCATGTCTTACTATCCCTCGCAAGTTCAGTGGCTCATTAATATCGCACTTACAGAGAGGGTGCACTACATATTGATCTAATTAAACGTTTCTGAATCAGGACAACAATAGTAATGGGATTAATTATTGTAATTTGTGCAGCAGAAGTATATACATAAATAGGCAATTTTTTTTCCCCCCGTATAGCCAGCAGAAAATGAATTTCAGACATTAGGGCCTGAGAGACCAGAAAGCTACAGCTGCTGAGCTAGTGTCCCTCCCATAGTCCTGGCCAGCAGCTCTGACATCCCTGCACAAAGTAATCACAGATCACAGCATTTAATCACTGAAAACAAGCACTCCAGAGGACAGCAGTGTCAATATCCCACTCTCTCATTATCTGTTTGGATTGCACATCCACACTGTCAGATAAACAGAGTGGAAAATTAAGATTAAAAATA